>CM023450.1:144769593-144864990 GCA_013339765.2 Haemaphysalis longicornis
ACTACCTCAGGACTGGGTGCTGATCGTGTCGACGAACCAGAGGCCTTCCATCGGCCAGAGGAGTAGCCGGTGCCTCTCCGTCGCTCTACAGGGGAGCGAAGACCACCAGAGAGACTCACGGACTATGTGCGGTGACTTGTTTACAGTGAGACTTTACTATAATTTTACCGTCACGGGTATGACTGTTTCTGTTCTATGCACATAACTGTGTTCTATATTGTTAAGGGAGGGGGTAGATGTAGTGTTGTTCGTTTACACCAGATGGCCTTCTGCGTCATTGGACACACAATGTGGCACCGCTGCGCTCGTGTGTATGTAAATGATACTCGCTGATTAAACGGGGATATTGTTTATGGATCGTACAGAGGTGTGTTTACTTCTACGTGTCGCCGTGCCGGCTACACGACAAGGAGGTCGGTTGTCATGGCGCCCATTTTCAAGGTAAAGACGACTGACACCTCAAGCTATACGTCTCATCCATTGTATATAAGCATTTTGAGAAGATTAGTTAAAATAGGCCCATTTTCAGCATTAGCAGAGAAGACATGTACTATGCGTTTTTTTGTGGGATGGCTGTCGTCACTTCCCAAGGAAGATAAAATTGCCTCATTCCTTTCACCTAAATTCTGTCGCACATTGGCGTCGTGTGCTTCATTGTACAACTCCGCTGGTCATCCAGCTTCACAGAAAGGAATGGCTCGTGATTTTTAAGCAAAACTTTTCTTAGTGATACAGATTGCGTCCGGTCAAGAAAGTAATGCATTTTGCTATAAACCGGTTGGTCAACTGAAAATCTCTGATGGAAACACGGCGCGTACGTGAAACAGGGCTTCCCTTGTGTCAAAACGGTTACTTGAAAATCGCGAATAAGCAACGCTTTTATAGCGCAGGCTACACTGCCCGAGGTTGAGCAGTTTCGCGTGGGCCTTGAAGGGCCGTGCTGCGCGAGCGCGAGGAGCATTGGATTGGATTGGATTGGATTGGATTTGAATGGATTGGATTGGCTTAGATTAAATCTATTCCACGGGTGTGTGGAGAAATTGGGTCTGCACATTCGCCGGTCTGTGCATTCCTGAGGAGTGAAGTCATAGCCACGGCACACGCACTGGCGCCGGCGCGTGCCCAGCTGTGCGCCTCCGTTGCGCAGTAGCCAATTCTGACGGTGCGCCGGAGCCGCTTGATAGCCGTTTCGCGGGGCTCCTGAGAGCCGTGCTGCGCAATGCGCGAGGAGCAGTGATTGGACTGGATTGGACGGATTGGACTGGGACTCGAACTGGACTGGATTGGATTGGAAGATGGATTGGATTGGATTTGGAAATCGTTTTAGCAGCAGTAATCATGATAATCAGCTAATCCTAGACAACAAGCAAACCTAAGAATAATCAGCTGAACCTTAGCTCACGCTACGTATATCCTGGCATAGCCGAGCTAAGACACTGCTAATTTTTTTAGATAAGATAACAACACACGCATCGATCATAAAGAAGAAGCACAGTATTATACCTATACCTCATAAATCATGTGCATACACTTGATCGCATACACTTAGATCGTTCGTAGATGCGTTCACTTACTGCCCGAAAAATCGTCGCAGGGGTTCGTTCTTTGTAATTTGCGTCTTTGAAGGTTTGACGATAGATTTGACGCACTTTCAGCGAAAGTTTTGACACAGTTTTGATGTCAAGAAGGTTTCCCGCTTCTTCCAAAATCCTTTTTATGAAGAGACGGTAAGTTTTTATTCGTATCCGTGTGTGTCCTTCTCCGCTTTACTGTTCTTCATTTTGGGAGGGAGGTATACAAGATACATATGTTCAATTTTGTTACTTCATTTTAAATTGATTTCTAATTTTCTTTTTCTTGTATATATTGTATTTTAAAAATTCTGTTCGACGGACTATAATATAGCGATTAAACGGGCGAACTCTACCAAGTAAGCGTTTTGTACTAACGCAGGATTTTACACTTCCCGGACTATGTGGGTACTCCGCCAATAATGATACGCACTAAAGCTTTTCGGGACTTCGTTTGGGGGAAATGGGTTGGAGCACATAGCGTGAATGTCTGGTGTTTTTAACCTGGAAGTGATGGCGAAAGAATGTGGTCGTTTGAATTTGTCGTGTTCCCTGTTGTGGTAACGTGAATAATGGTCCAGGTAACCGTCCCGCTATCTTTCCCCAAGTTCCCCTGAGGCACAAGATGAGTGTGCTGCTCATATCAATTAAAAAAGAGATAAACCAATACAGATCCGCGCCCGCAAAAGTATTTTCCTCGAGTGTGGTACAAGTACTATCCTGGACTTCATAAAACCCTCACTCTACGGGGACGTGCAGCCAGAAAGTATGCAATTCAAAAAAACTTGTGATAATTATTCAACATTTCACTTTGGAGTATTTTCTGGCTTTGGCTGCTATGCGTAACCCTAGGGAATGTATCCAGCACGATAGCATTGTAGGGAAGTTGAAGGGAGGGGAGGAATCTCCATAACGAGTGTCCGCATGAACGCAGGCAGGGACAAATTCCTTGCAAGACACAGCTGAAGAATTTTTTTTCAAGAATCATTCTTAACAAGTAATGCGACGCCAGCCATAAAGCAAAGGTGCGTCAAATCGACTAAAAAAAAGCCGCCAACTACCCCCTCCCTTCTCGTTAGATGAACATCATCCCTTTTTCGTCAAGACAATGAGATGACGGGCCCCAACCGCGGTCGGCTGTCATTAGGAAGACCACGACCCCCACCTAGCGGACAGTGCAGGCGGAGCAGCAGGAGCCATCACTCAATTAATGCGCGACGTAGAAAGTGGCAGGGAGAGGACGGATGTAAGAAGTTAGTGAGCGGACGAAGCTCAGCGCTCAGCAATGCGAAAGTATAGCGGCAGGCTTTGAAGGGGTGTCATTAGTGGTATCCCGGTTAGGTCAACGCGAGGGAGAGCTACACTTCGAAAGACGAGGAGGGGGCGTGCAGGCCAGCTATGATGTGCATTGTATGCACGCCAGTAGCACACGATCGTAGCCAAATGGGCCCGCCAACGGAGCACGCGTATAAGCGCACACACCAATGCCAGCTCGCGTGCAGACCCTGAACAGCGGCGCCACGAACGGGAATGGTATTTCCGACGAGCTCCGCACATTACAAAACCGGAGCATACGAGAGGAAGCGATGAGAAGCTCTCGGCGCTCGCATTATTGATGCTACGACTCTGGTTCCCGTTCGATAGGTGCGTACGCCTGAAAAACGTCCAACCGATGCAGCTCCAACGAGGGCGAACTCCGCTCGACGAATACGCGATTGTGAACTTTGCCGGGGCTTCATTCTATCCGGAACTTGATTGTACAATAACTGGCATCAAATGGACCGAAAAGGTAACCTTTTCAATTTCAATCGCAGGTCCAGATATACGTGAACACTGCGAGTCATTTCCGAAGCGTTTTTCAACCGCAGTATTTATTCCTGAGAAGATATGAGGGAATGCCACGGTTTCGATTCTTCGCTGTGCCAAATCATTCCAAATGTGCCTTTTGGCCTGCACATAAGATCCACTTAAGCAGGTGCATGTTCTCTGACAGTGACCGAGTTACAGTGGATGACAACCAGGGGCACGTGTAGTCACCCAAGGGCCCCCTGTCAACTTCACTCGTGTTGATCCTTGAACTAATAAATACGCAGCAACTATTTAAATAATAATTATCAATTTCACTTTCACGATGCGGCATCGGCTGTTCCACGAACTGAGCAACCCTTAGCTTCGTAGGCAATTTTCCGGACGTGGGGTTCCCCGCGCCTACCTGCTGCGTATGTGTTCATGCGCATACAAAATTATGGAGGAGGGATATTCGCTTACCTTATGTTTTGACTTCATTTTTAGACTCTGTGAATGGTTATTTCACACGCATTTTGCCTCGTATTTTCTGGTCTAGTACTTCCCCAACGGTTGCCCCGCTACATCTTATTTTGACAGCTAGCGGAGCTGTTGCACAAGCCGTGTGTTCGCTGTTGCAGGAAAACATACCAAGCAAATGCCGAGCGCAGGTGAACGCGTGCATTGCGGTGACTGCCGAGCGTCCTCGGCGCACAGTGGCTTTAGAGAGAGAGCGATAGAAAAAAAACGTTTATTGAAACACAGGGACGGGGTAGAGGAGAAAAATTACACCATTTTCCCTTGGGGAACCCTGAGGGGATGCAAAGCCGTGCAATCTGGATCAGCTACTTGCCGCTGGCGTTTCAAAGCGGCTTCTCGTTCTCGAAGCGAGGAATCCGCTGCTCGACGCTGCCGTTTACATTCGGCGTCGCGAGCTCTCCTCTGTGCAGCCTGTCTTCGGAGGTGCTCGCGGTTCTGACAGTGTGCTGGCTGGCGCTAGTTGAAGGTGTGCCACCAGTTCGCTGACGGAATCGTTGGCGTCCATTTCCAGTCATCGGACGGCGCAGTACCAAAGAAGCAACTTAGCGGAGCGCTGACCGGGTTTATTTGCAGAGCAGAGGGAGTGGAGAGGAGGAGCAGTGCGTATGCGCGTGTTTGGACAGCAAGTGGGGAGAGGGGAGAGGAGGAGCACGCGTAGCGCACAGGTGGTGTGGTGGAGAGAAGGAGGGTAGAGAGTGCTGTTATCACAGGTGGTGTGGAGAGGAGGAGAGCTGCGGACACCGGACCCCGGACGACGGAGGGTCGACTAAGAGATTCTTCGCATCTAAAAGTTTTGGAGCTGTTGGTGGAAATCCCCGTCCGGTAGGCCTCGTGCCGCGGCTGCCATCATCGCCCGAGAGATGAGGGCCTCCTGGTCTTCGAGCTGGCAGCTCTGCAACGCGCACCTCCCACTGCTCAAGGGTAGGGGATCTGGGTGGTGGAGGGTTGGTGGGGCACGTCCAGACGAGATTAACTGTGTGCTGTTAGCCTCCTTGCTTTGAGGCAGTTAAGTGGGTACTTAGTAGGAGAGATGTGGTGGAGATGGAGGTGATTGTAATACGTGTTCGTTTGAAGTCGGCGTCAATGCGGGCGTCAGCCGTAAAAAAGGAAGGTTGGGGAGGAGGATAAGTACGTCGGCTTACTCTGTAGTGGTAGTGAATGTCAGTGTAGGTTTGGAAAAGGGGCGTAAGGAAGTTTGAAATACTAACTGCGTTGTTTGCCTCTTCTGGGAATGCCCTGTGAAGGAGAGCTCGGGCGGTGGCGTGTGCCACATCGTTCCCAGGGAGGGCAGTGCGGCTGGGTTCCCACACTATGCGTTACTAACCTTGAGTTTACTCTTAGCTTCTAGATGTAATAAGCCCCCCGATTGGTGAAAGTTTCACCGAAAAGAACTATTTTATGTATCTCTTTATGGTGCCAGGTATCCATAAAACGCTTGCGATCGCCGCACCAAACATATATATGTCCCTTGGTAAACAAACACAGAAGACCTTGAATGGCGCTGAATGCGCTCGCAACAAATGGCACCAGGATTTCCCGCAAGTTTCCCCGGCATAGGTCACCGGAGCGAATCGATTTTTTCTCGTAGCTGCTTTCTGAGGGAGCATTCTTCTACCGCCAGCCCTGACAGTGAACTGCGGCAGTTTCCCCCGTGTGCTCAGATTGAACATTCCGAAAAGCAATCTGGCGTAGCGTCTGCTAGAGACCATATCAAGGCGTTTGCTGTACTGGGCACTAAACAAAAAACAAAATAAGGAATACAAAACGGAAGATAACATACTTCGTCGATTTGCGTTGCCGCTGCGGAGCTAAAAGACGCTTTTCTTGTTTTTTTAGCTCATCCGCTTTCTTCGAAAAGGAATAGCTTTCTACGAAATCACCGATTTTTCAAACGTAGACACAAAGCGTGCCTCAGCGTTACGGCCCGCAGCCGCGCAAAGCGACCCTCCGCGTGCAATTCGTCTACAGTCGAACACGGATATATCGAACTCCAAGGGGACGGCGAAAAAATTCGATATATCGATAATTCTATATATAAAATACGCCTATCTGAAGGTTATCTGACAAATCCGCACATCACTGAGAGTTTTCTCAAGTCGTGGAAAACGGTAGTTTACCGTTTTGACCCTCAAATCATGGAAACTCCGAACCGCAGGATGATGACCACCGCACTTCATTTATCATTGAAATGTCCTTGAGCTTCGCTTGTTTTTTTCTGCGTGGTAAAGTTCGCAAAATTGTCTTCAAGATTACAAACTCGCACAAATGAGAAAATCAACGCTGTACACTGTTCCACAACAGAGGCGAATAACCCTGACGGAACCTCGGCTGCAGTAGGCGGTTGGGAACGTTGTCAGGCACTGAGTGCCGTTATCTTCAGTATCCGAACCGAACACCTCCCCCATCTGGAGGCGTGCAACGAAGTCGCTTTGCACCCGACACGCTCCGGAATAGCCGGGGCGGGTTGTGCTGCATTCGCGTTTACGTCAACGTTGATGCGTGCATCGCCCTCAAAACTACTGCGAGGAATTCCGAACGCCTTTTCAACCAACATCTTTTCAGCAGCCTGCGCCCGACGAATTCCCGCCTTCGTTGTTCCGAAATGAATGCCTTGTAGAAAACAAACCACAACGCCGCATCGGTCCCCCTGCACGAGCCACCAAACAGCTCAATCACAGAAAAAGAGTGCGTCCGGTAAATTTATTTGCTCCTTTATGTCCTTTCGCCCCAACCACTATCCGCGTTCTAGCTATCATGGAGCTGCCCCTCGTGCTAGCGTGAAAACAGCTGTTGAAGGCCATCGAAGCGACATAATGCCGCGGACGCCGCCTCTGTCTCACCAAGCCAGGCAGCTCCTGCGATGAGTCAACATTATCATCAACTCCACCCCATCAGAGGAAGCAAACTTTCAGGGGCACCTTCGGCGCGGAATTCGATATATCGAATTTGCCCGTGATCAGGAGTTCGATACACGCGCACAACAGCCCTATACTTTTGCATGGGATTTTCAAGGGGATGTTTGCACTGTTCGATATAGACAATAATTCGATATATCCGTGTTCGATATATCCGTGTTCAACTGTATTCTTAAACAACGCCATTACAGAAACGAGTTCCTCTGGGCCAAGAAAGGGTTCACGGGGAAGCTCCCAGGCAGACTCGGTCGATTTCACCCGGGATCAATTTTCGTGTAAGGAAACGCCCGGTGCATTATTTAAGTCCGTTGAAGGGCGAATGCCAAAACACGATACGCACATCTTTGTTGACGCGGCGACTCTACTCCGGAGCCTTTGTTGACTTGGCGCATTTCAAGTCACGGTTTCTGGTATAGAAATGCAGAAATTATTGATGGGCTCTAAGGAGAAATGTCGAAGTGCGGACTGTTTACTCCCGCTTTACCGATTTCTATGATAGGTGTGTTATTTTCCTGACGAATGTATTCCCACCAAAGCCGGAAAGCTTGGTTTCGAACGGCAAAAAAGTTTTCTATTACTCCGTTGGAAACGGTAAGTAACTGCCGAAAAATGCAAAAGCTATACAAAATCTCGACTGAAAAAGGACTTCCCCCGAAGTAAGGGCACTGGAATTTCATCGCTTTCTTAACCTATTTGAAATAAAGACTACTTAGCAAAATCATGATTCAGTTGGCCATGGCAAAAAATGGCGCTGCATCCCTCACATATGAAAGGGAGCGGTGAAATGAGCTGCTACGTCAGAGTACCGCTAATTTAGCACGGAGTTGCAGACGCAAACGTCAAAATATTTCTGTGCACCAGAGCCTTGCGACGCCTTCAAGAGCTTTGTAACAAGCGAGTTCCGCAAGGGGGAAAGATCTTAGGAAGCTGAATAGATAGCTACAGGGACTGCCATGTGGTAAGAAGGTGTGGGGTGAGAAAAGGAAGGCGAGCGCATACCCGAAGCGAGATTGGCCCGAGAAGATGATGATTGAAGAAAAGACGAAGGGTAAGAAGGATCAGCTAACGGGATGGCTAGAAGGATTTTGAAGGGACCGATGAAGAAGATACACAGGGTGATCGAAGAGGAGAAAGAGGTTAGCTGGATCAACAAATGGGAGCCTCACACGGTACAATGCGAGCTGAAGAGGATGACGACGAGATTGAAGTAGGGAGTGTGGAACGAGGTCTTGGGAGGAATGGCAGCAAGTTCGGGTCGAGCATCAGGGCTTCCAGGTGGTTGTGCCACCCTCAGGACGATAGCTGGCGGACTGGTGTTCAGCTCCCTGAGCCCTAAAAGCGCCCTTTCTTGAGAGCGCACCGGCGGCATCGCACCGCTGGCGACCTGTCGGGCTGTGCCCCTCAACGTACCAGAGGTCTCACACCGTTGGCAGCGGGCAGCTTGGGCACCTATTACCAGCGGTTGTGCCTGGGGCCTTCTGCTGAGCCGTGCTCCTCAAGAAACCTGTGGCATCGCACCACTGTCATCCAGACCACTGAAGACCAGCACGGGCCATCGCGACGTTCTGCGACGTTGGCTGACGCGTAAGCCAGCCTACCCACTGGGCCCCGTCATCGGCATCGCAGCGGGTTCGTCGTGCTACAGGCGGTAGGACTTGTTTGACTTTGGCATAGATAGTTAATGTGTTATTGTGACTTTTTGACTACATTTTTGATACTGTGAGTTGGACTTGTTTTTTTGTTTGTTTGTTTAATGGGCTATGCTGTTCCGTTGCTATGATCCCGTTGGTTTGAGGTTTCCTTTGTAAAATATATTGTGTGGTCATCGAATGCCTCAACCCGAGCCTTATTTCTTTCCTGCGTAAGACGCGTTACAGGGACAAGACACCAAACTTTGTAACAGGAATGGGAGTCAGCTGACGCTGCGGACGAACGGTGGGATGTCGTATGAGAAGAGTTCTCCTCTCGCCGTTCAGAGGACACCAATTTGATGATTCCAGTAGCGACTAGGATCAGAAGGTGGCGCACGATATCACCTGATGCATTCTTTCGAAAGCAGCTGGTGCATATCATACCAGTACAATGCAATCCTTTACATTGTTATCGACAAATTTTGTGGATATTTGCACTTTATAAACTTTGGTGGACGGGGCTGGGTAGGGGAAATAAAAAGATAGCAGAAAGAAGAAGTAATGGATATGCGAAAAAATTACAACCCAAGAATGCTAACATCACTTCTTGATAAAAAATAAAGGAACTACTATTATTATTTTAATACTTCATCAACAAATTAAAAATCCAACTTACAAGCATTACGGTTCACGAAAAATTATAGCAAATTTCACTCAGCGTGAAAGCAGACAAGTGTGGAGCACTGATTCGCCAGGGGGTCTGGGGCGCCCTCTTTTGACTTGTTTCAGTATCATCCTGGAGTTGATATCGAAAGTAGTCGAGAAAAGGCCCCGCAGCCCCTGAAAAGGCTTATAAAGAGACACTGGTTTGAGTATTCATTAATTCGGGGTAAAGTATGCATCAATTTTTGATGTTTTTATATTTTATATTATTCCGTACTTATTTGCGGACAAGCAACTGCAGCCTCAATGCCAACGACGCCGAACAAAGATCACCCCTCCAACACTTTACATATTAGTTACGTGTGGGTGTGTGCGCAATGGGACAGCATCAGCTTCGTAAGGCGGGAGACCCATGTTCGATGCCGACCAGGGGAAGGGGTTATTTTTTCAAAGTGTCTGTTTTAATGCGTGACGCCTTGACTACGGTGGCTAGACACCATGACTCCAGACAAGCTACGATGACGAGCCGGGAACCTAAAGTGCTCCGCACTTTAAAAAATGAAGGTATTTTCTTTTGTGCTAGCACCCTAAGAAAAAAGGGGGTCAGAAAAGAGTCCTGGCAACCACGACTCCCTTTTACGCTTGGTGACTCTTGTAGAGAGTCACACAAGGGAATCGCGGTTTGGCGACCCTTTTTCCAACTAAGTTCGCGGCACAACTTTGTGGAAGAGGGACACTGATGCGAGGAGTGAAGAAAACAAACAAAAAAACACGCCGCTCTTATTGGCCGCCGTCGGTGTGACGTCGGGCGTTTCGTGTCCCCCGGGCGCAAGCGTCGTGTCGTCGACGTGCAAGCGGAGTGGAATTTTTTTACTTCGCTGCGGGCTCCGCCATCGAGGCGCCCTTTGTGTTGCGGCCCCTAAAGTGGTGTTTCGTAACTACGTGGTCTCCCTGGTCGGTTTCGCGACAACTTTACAGTGGTCTTGCTGGGGGGGGGGCGGGAAAAGTCTTACCGCCGGACTGCACGTGGCCCCCCTGCCGGCGGGACTGGGCTGTGTCGGTCGTTTCAGCTACTGTCCTGCTTTGGTCCCGCACAATGAAAGGAGTCAGTGGTGTGCAAAGGCCCACTGTATTCACGTACATGGGAGCTTAAGCAACTCCCAGGCACTCTGAGGGCCAAGTGCCTTCAAGAACACCGATGCGGGATGCGGAAGCAGGCCCGGACAGCCTGGGCAGTGGCTACCGAGGTTGGTGCTTGGAATGGTAATTCGAACAAGATTTGCAGTCGCAAATTTCTGTGGATCAACTATGATCCTCTTTGGGCGGGGGGTGGTAACGCGCCCCTGGAATCCAGTGTGGTGGAGGCCCGGGGGTCAATGTGGAACGGCAACTGCACTAAGCGGTACAGTTTGTGTTATAGTGGCTCACGGTTGCTGAAGCAACGTGAGCGCTACTATGAGGCCAGTGGAGTGGCGAGCCCCTGTAACCGCAGCTAGGAAGGGCCGATAAACACGAACCGATATGCTCGCCGAGGGAGGTGACGAGCCATTGTAACCCAAGTCATAGGGGGACATGCGGTACAGTTCGTTTCAGCGTGCCATGCTGAAGCATGTTTACACACAATGAGGCCGGGGGTGTAGCGAACCTCTGTAACCCGAGCATGGAAGGGGCCTTTGATGCGAACTGGTCTGCTGACCGAGGGAACTTGATGAGCCCTAGTAACCTTCAGTCTTGGGGGGAGTGTGCAGAGCCACAGGGAGTTCCTCAGAGGATCCCTTGTATCCCGGAAAGAGGTTATTGTGGAACAACTATGGTTCTCTTGGCTAGGGGAAGTAGCGAGCCCCTTTAATACAGTGGGAGGAGGCCAAAGGCTTGGGGGTGGTAACGCGCCCCTGTAATCCAGCGTGAGAGGAAGCCAGCAGGTCAATGTTGCCACGTAATAACTGCGCTCAAGCGGTACAGTTCGCACGTAGTGTTGGGGTACCATTGCTGAAGCAATGCGTAGACCACCCGAGCCAGGGGTGTGCACACCCTGTAACCATAGCTTGGGGCTCGTTCTTGGGAACTTGCGAACTGGTCTGCCAGGCCGGGAGTTGCGACAAACCCTTGTAACCTAATGTCATAGGGGCCAGATGTGGAAGTACAGTAATTCCACGAGACCTCCTCGAGGATCGGGGGGCCGCACAATCACTGCCCTGGGAGCGTGCAAAACGGCCGCCACTGCGGAGGTTCGTGGTCAACTGGAATCAGGGCCTACGCGGAGGTCGGGCGGGCGGGTGTCAACCCGTCACTTGGCAATGCGGTTGAAGTGGGAAGGCGTGTCTAGATCGATCAACTATGGACTTTCTTTGGCTGGGGGAAAATGGAGTTCCCTTGTAATCCAGCGTGGGATGAGGCCGGTGAGTCAAGTTGTGCGAAAGTAGCAAGTGCTTGCAGAGTTACATCGTTCACTGCGTAATACGTAAAGGTAAATTCGGGAAACCTTTGCAGGGGGGACTGGCGACCCTTGGTACCGCAAGCTTTGGCGGGGCCAGCGACCTGTCGCTATCAGTCGTTCAGAGTGACACCTCGATTCCTGTAACCACTATGTCAGGGGGCCAGATGTTGTACATTCCGAAAGCAGCTGGTGCATATCATACCAGTCTGCAACCTTGCTGCGCGGGGCCTATAGATTGATCTTCTCTGGGTGCCACGGGACGGGCTACCACGAGCTAATGGGTGTTCAGACGGGGAAAACGAGGAAAGGTGAGGTTAGTACACCGAACGGGAACTCTCCTGGATAGTAACGGCTAGTAGGCACGGACCGATCTCCTCTGCCGGGCCGCACACCCCAGCGGCAAGGCCACAGGACTCTTGTTCCATTGAGCGCAAGAGTAGGCACAGAGGAGGCATAAGAAAAGGGCTCGCAGAACAGCCCTGTGGGACCCTTGCAAACGTGGTTGACTTGCCAACATGGATTTCAGTTCACGTTCGCATACAAACTTTCGGTGTCCGGAGACCGGGAAAAGCAGGTGTTGCACGACCCGTGGATAGTGGAAAGCTTCACTGGTTATTCATGAGTACCTTGTGCGGGACAGTTGGTCGAGGACGTTAGTACGCCTTCGACCGCAGAGCTGGGGGTCGGGGGGGGGGGGACCAGCATCCGCCACTAAATAGGGTACGCCCTGTCTCCGACAGTTGGGGCCCAGTTATCGGACCATATGGGTGAGCGGTAACCCGTGGCAGGGAACGCACATTTGGCAATTGGCACTGTCTGATGCCCTCTCGATGAGCAATCAGTCTTGGAAGAGAGTCAGACAAAGGATTGGAGCGAAAAATTGCTTCTCATTCCCACCCTTTTTCCCACAACCCATTCCTACGTACAATTCCCGTTCCCAGAACCCCACCCTATCCGGCTTTTTACTAGGGGGGCAAGAGGGGTCCCCCCGGGCACGTCCCCCTGGCGGTGGGTCCAAGGTAGCTTTACCCGTTAATTTCTCTCGACATCGTGTGGACAAATTTCTCTCCTTGCCGGGTGGCCCTATTTTTGTACTGTGGTAGCGGGGTATAACCGGTGGTACTTCGTGTGGTACCGGGTCGCTTTGAAAGCTACAGTTTCTTGCCGTGCTCTACGTGAGGACAGCGTCCGCGATAATGAAAGATTCCAGACGGAGCTGCGGCAACATAGCAACTGCATCTGATAGAGGTAAGTGAAGTATTCACCTCGGCGAGAGATTTTGCCTGGTGAAGAAACTTCGTGCGCAATCTCTGCAAAGAATGCTAAAGTGTGTAGGATATGCTGGCTCAAATACTAGGCGGACAGTCGGGTCAGAAACGTCCAACCGCATTTCTCCGTGTGTAGCATGTTTTCGCGACAGCCTCAGTACGCGCACTTGGCAGCATGTCCGGTGGCGCAAGCCGCCGCTGAGGGCTAACCGACATTAAAATGGCGATTTTGAATGCGTTGGCCGCTGCACGGCCATAGAGCAGTGAAAGTTTGCTTTACTTTTGTTAGGGCTTTGAAGTGTTCCCGAACAAGGAATGCCGTGTGCGCTTTCATGAGTTTGTCTCAAGCTGACAGAAGGACGAAATGCGAACATGAAAAGAAATGGGTAGGAGATCGACAGCGGCTGATTACGGCGTCCAAGCAGCAGCAGAGAAGGTGGCTTTTCTGCTGTGCACTTTGGGTAGGCGACAGACTACACCAGTGTCAGGCTAAAAGCTTGGTTTGAAAACTGCCAAAGGAAATACTGCTGAAGTATTATGGTGATGATAAATATGACCATGGCGATGACAATTACGACGACGACGACTATAAAGGCCGAACCGCATTGAGCGTTTTTTCACGCGATTCGCGCGCGTCGGCGTTGCGCGTGCGTTTTTTCCACGCCCGCGTCGACGAGTCCGCGCCCGCGGCAGCATCTGCCTTGGATAGATTTTGACGCGCGTCGTGCGCGGCAGTGGGAGGAGCCTGGCGACTTGCGCCAATGGGGAGGCGCGCGGCTCATGGCGGCGGTTTCGAAGCGCCCGAGACAACCGGCTGGCTCCGCCGGGGATGCTTAGGCTTACCACTCTAAGAAATCGGGGGAGCAGATATTGAAGAGTCCAACCGTCATTGTACTCTTGCAAGCGTTGGTGGACTCCCCTCGAAAGCTGCGGGGAGTTGGATGCAATGCTCGCTCCCCATGAGGAGGAGAGCAAAACTGACCGCGTACTCTTCTCGTGCGCGGCGGAGTGCAGCCCCAGTTCTGCTCTTTACCGCACCAGTGAAGAGTAAACCTGCGCATCGTCTAGACCCATCTCCAGTACGAAGAGTAGAATTGCAATTTCATTCTTGTCCAGTGCGGGAGTAAGCATGGAGATGCACTCCTGCCATCTGCGCACACCAACTCATCAGCGATGTTTTATTTGCATACGAATATATTATATAAAGCGCCATGTTGTGTAAAAAGCGCCCGATTACTTCTGCCGCGCATTCTAAACGTGCAAGAATATGAATTCGTGTAACGATTGCTCGCGTTAGCGTTCAGTGGCGGCAGGCGGCAAACCGAAGGAACTAATCTACGGACCGCTGCAGACGGTCGCTTTCGCGAAAGAGTTTGATAGACGTACGCTTGTCCCGCGCCTAGTCGAGCTAAAAAAACGGATTGTAAATCTGAGATCAACGCCTTTATTGAGAAAAATGGTGTTGCAAGAAGTGAAGTCCGCGCTCTTCTGATAGCTCAAGCTGCAAGCGCAACACGAACCCGACCCAACAACCGTGGCTAGTGTCGCCGAGATAGGCATGTACATACGATAGCTTTTATTAGGTTAAATAAAGGAAATCCGTATACATAACTGGTATTAACAGCAATATGGGGCCTATCTGCAAGATCGGAGTGTGAGGAACAGGCGATATCAAATCAAATCAAATCACTGCGAGGGCATCTCAAATACACCCTCTACGGTGAAAACTATCTCGTCGGCTGACGAGCGACGATAAAAGCGTATCGGTTGCTGGAACTCAAGCGCCTTGTTAAGCAAAGAGAAATGATGACCCCCCCCCCCCCGCGCGGCGGCCCAGGCGTGGATCGCGATACGTAACGCGTCATACATCCGGGGGATCAGGTAACGCGAACCGCCCGAGCAAGCGTGAGAAAGGCACCTTCAGCGAGCCACGAAGTGCGCGTGTTCTGCAAAAACCTACACAGGCGGTGAACCCGCCAAGGCCGGACGGGCGACTTACAGGCCGCGCCAGACCGTGATGTCAATGTGCTACGAACGAAGTGGGCTTTCAAGCAGACGCTTCGTGCAACATGGGAAGTTGGACCTGCCCTTATCATCATACTTGCTTCGACACAGTACGACGCGTGTTGGCTAACTGCTGGCCGCTTGTGCGTCAGCGCGACATCATGTACACGCGAGCAAGTCGTATATTCGTTCATTCGTGCGTGCGTGCGTGGTACTAGTTTTTCTTTCGGACGAACATCACAGCGGCGACAGCGCTGAGGCCGATTTCGGAACTATGCGCACTGTGTAGCGCTATGCGCGCGCCGTCGCAGGCTTCGCGCCTTGAGCTTGGGATCTTTCGCAGCTATTACGACCTTGGATTGAAAAATATCTACCGGACGAAGAAACGCTGGCGGGAAGTAGAGGTAAGCCATTAGTTAACCTCGTATTCTTGTCTTGTGTATTTAACGAAGCAGAGTTACTCTCGGTACTTCGGTCCGCGGAAGCGGTTAGTCCTAACGTTTTCGTGACTGATTTTGACCGTTGCTTAGTTTTGAAGGGCGGCTTTTGTACCCGTGTGCAAACGTTAGCGTCGATTCTTGCACAAACGTTTCAATCCCTTTGATTCGTGAAGTGTTGGTATCCTTGCGGAATGTTTTCGCAGGTAGGAAGCATGGTCGCGCGAGTAGTCGCAGCGCTACGCTGTACTCTTAGCTCGGCGGCTAGGGTTAGAGTGGCGGCCGTGCAGTAGCTGTGGCTACCTGCGCGGCTCCAAAGAATTGCGTACAATAGGCTGAGTGATAGGAGCGCGTCTAGCGCGTGGTAGTCACTAAATTACAATAATTTTAGTGACCGCCGCGCGTACAGCAGCAGACTGAAATGCTGTTCAGACAAGTTTTTTTACGTTTTGCTTGAGGGCAGGATGGACGGAAATGGGACTTTTCGGGGCGTACTCACCGCACTGTTAAGGGGTAATTACATGCGTCTAAGGCGATGAGCGACGCGAGAAACCCTCACTCAGTGTGTACGGCAAACAGGTATTGTGTGCGACACAGACAAGCGAAAATTTTTTACACACAGGCCGCTGACGGCGGCGACAGCGGCAGGCGACGGGCCGTCGCCGTCGCGGGTTTATTCCCGGACAGAAGCAGCCCACAAGCGAGCGGCAGCAACGACGACGAAGGGCATTGGCAGCAATGCATTACTTTTTTTCGTTTGTCGCTGTCGCCCACACTGTTTGTTGTACCCATTACATTACTTTTTTCGCGTCGGTTGTCGCCGTCGCTCGCTCGAGCGTTCTGATCGTTCAATAACGAGCCTATTGGTTCTCATCAAATGTTGCGATCTGCAGCGTGCATGCAACGAAGCGTACTCGAGAATGAAGAAAACAGTAGCTATATGACCCATTAGCAACTTTTCCACGCTAGTCTTGTGAACGTATAATTGGCCCTACGTTGCAGTCGGCTGAGGACAAAATCCAATGCAAATTATTCAGGGATTATAACCTTACAAAAAGAGTTATGTTTCCTTAAATTTTGTGCAATGTTTTTATACCGGGAACGATAGCGGGGTAAGCAATTGAAGCTACGGACACGTAAGCACTAATGGGTTTGGGGCGCAGTGCGTAGGCAGACAGCTGTAGGGCGCGCTGTCTGACATGACATTGGCCAAGTGGTACAATGAGCGTGGTGGCATCCAAGGTCACCACATCCGCATCTAGACTGGTTACTGCGCCAAGCAGTATGGCATTCCAATACGGGTTCAGTGCGTGCTCTCGGCGCAAAAACTAATCTATCACCCAATAAACTTCATTTAACGTTGTCAAACTCGTTAATATTTTTTTCATTGTAGAACTTATCTTTGCTGTCCCCCTCTTTCTGTCTATGTAGGAACCACGGGAAGACGCTACTTGCCCGAAGATTTTTTTTTTTTTTTGAGAGAGAGGGAGAGATCCCCGAGGCGTCAGCAGCAGTGGCCGTCGCATTCAAGACACTTCTCCTCACACCCTTGGCCAACATCGTGGATGGGTTCCCATTGCTGCTGTCTGTGTTTTGGCCGTTCATTGTGTAATACGCTTCAAAGGCGAAGCGCACCTTCTTGCTTCTGTAGACGTTACTTTGGCTCAAGCACGGTGCCCTGGTCGGTACTGTTCTGAAGGCCGCCACCAACATTATGAAGCAGTCAGCTCGAACGTGTTTGTTTTTAATACCAAGTTATGCCTTTTTAAATCTTACTAGCGCATCCTCATTTGAGAACCACCCGCCTAAAAAACCCAGTGGGAATGTTTCCTGCGGTTTCCTATTGTCAAAATATATCTGTTGCAAAGTTGCCGTGTCAATGGCTTTGTATCTTTGTGTTGATTGCACCTTGTAATGCGTTAATAGTAATCCACGCTGAATTGTTTTAGTCCCAGATTTTTCTTTCGCAAAATTTATTTGTAAATATTTTTATGTGTGCTAAATAAGAGCTGGCTTTTCCAGTCCATGTGAAGCACTCACTGATGTACTAAGGCCATTTTGTTTTATGTTAATACTGTTAACTATTCTCCCACTGCTGTATTTCTACTGACGCTTTTCGTGCTAATGCCAGTACCTTTTTATTTGTGGATGTTAATGTCATTTTTATCGTCATAATTTAATGTTTGTATTTCAGTGTTTTCAATTGCTTTGCTGCATTTTATTGTTATTTTTCTTGGATGTATCCTAAATAGGCGCTACGTCTCCTGTGTGCATGTGGAGTAGGAACCGTTTTTATGCCGTGATATTTTAATTCCCAATAAATTGCATTTTGTGTTAAATTGCAGAATGAACCGATTGTTGTGGTATTTTGAAAAATAAAGTCTGAGCTTGTTTTTTCTTCTTTTCCATGTTTCAAAATAGCTTGTCCTGTTTTGTTTGCTTGTAACTGCCTATAGTACCATCGTGGGGAAGGGGGGGGGTGGGGGTCTAGTAGCAGGCGGAGCGAAAGCACGCTGCCTCGCGGGGAATAGCAGAACGCTCTTGAGGCGTAACGAGATGCTTTCCAAGAGAGAGTAGTAGTACCCGTCTGCAGTATCCGGGAACGCCGCCACCGATAGAGCTTATTTACGCCTAAAGGGAGTGACGGAACGCTGCCTTGGAGATGGCATTGCAATTCCCACACAGGGTTCAAGTACTCCGCTTCGAAAGCAGCAAGTAAATCCCACGGGGAGTGTTTCGCCTCTCGTTCGGCCGCCACGCGCTACTCCTCGGAAGAGTCGCCCAATGCTTCCAAAGGGAGTGAAATATGGGACAAAAGTTTTTACTCCTAGACAGAGTGCCCAGCACTCCTCGAGTTCTTAGAGTGCACTGTGCACAGCGATGGTTTCGTTCGGCGCAGCAACCATGGTTAGAGAGCCGTCCAACGGAATCCAACTGGTAAAACCCGGCTGGCACACGACTGTGCGTTTGTCGTTGCGCAATAACTGGTTCACGCTTAATGATTATGATCAACACCCATTGACCATAGTTGAGTTTCCTGACCAATAGTGAGTACAGAACACTGAGGGATAAAGTCCAGCACAAATGGAAGGAAAAATTTTGTATCCATGGGTGTATCTTTAAAAACTGCGATGTCAGAACCCCGTCTGGTTCAGAAGACGCTAAACGGTTTTCCTCGCACCTTCTTTCATTTCAACCGGCCAACAGTGCTTTGCTGCGGTCTGAGCGCCTGTGTGGTTACGTCAGCTCGCTTTAGAAGCGGCACTCACTGCCTGTTTCCCCTTTTCCGGTCCACCAGCATCGGTATTTTGTCGCCGTCATTACCATTTCTTCCTGTTCGTCAGCTTATTTATTTATTTATGTAGTAGATACAGCACTCGTAAGACCACGCAGGTGTGCAAAAAGATATACAAAAGAGTGACTACATTCAAAACAAGGCATTGAGAAACGATGTGTAGTAGCATATATTTATAAAACAGCAATGAGGCCATACAGAGGTGGAAAAAAAGAGAGAAGGCAAAAAAACTATAGAGGGAATCAAGCATACACAAGGGACAGCAGGAGCGGTACGTTAGGCTTAGGGTTAGGTTACGTTACGTTACGTTAGGGACAGCGTAGTAGTGCATCTCAACCTCATTTTAGTAGACTGCTCGCAATACTGTCGGTCCCCACTCTAGACAGGGTAAATATTTACCCTGATTTGACGTATGAGCAGAAACTACGTCAGAAACTCTGTACTGAAAAGGTTTAGTTGTTTTTTTTTTATACCTCACTGTTTTGTATTGAAAAAGCACTGTTTGCTGACGTTGCATGCCAGTACGGGGGGCCGGGCTTTCTTCAAGTGAAGCAGTTCACTTTTCGCCCGGGCCTACCGCATCGAAAGGATGCAAACAAATAAACTGAAACTGAAACTGTAACACACCCTTGCCATACTCTCATCTATTGCTCACGCAATAAAAGGTGAAAAGAGTATGCTGCCATTTAAAGAAGAGGAATTTTAAACAAAATGAAGACACGTTTGATAGGAAATCCGTTGTTAAAAATGTATATATATGAACACAACCAATACGCGAAAAAATTACCAGGCATATCTTGCAAAACATTGATTATAAGAAGTTAGGTGTGAGTAGCCATCTGCTTACATTGAGAGAATGTATTCGTCGCCTTCTCGGTGCCGTATGCTGGCTGCCCCAAGTGCCTTAAACGAACAAGAGCTCGGCAGGCTGGCCGCATTGTTTTCGAGTACTTATACCGGCTCAGTATAGTCAGATTTATTTCCGAGAAAGCTGGTATACGGGACATGTAACCTTGGTAAACAAGAAAAAGCTCCAGTATGATAAACGGTACACCGTAGTAAAGGTGAACAGAAAAAAAATATTGTGCGCATTATTTCAAAAACATTTTTATTTTACAAAATTGTTAAAATGGTTACATTCACACGTTCCCCTGATATTTAACAGGCCTATCTGAAAAAATTTCATTTCAGTTATATTGCTGGTATAATTGTATTACTATAAGTAACACTAGAAGCTGGCCTTAGCCAATCTTAGCCTAACGATTCACATCTTACTACGGAGTGTCAGCCGTTTCAGGTCACAATGCTGCTGTGAAAATTCTTCATTTGCATGGGGGATAGGCCGATGGTAGTAAGATGCATCGAAGATGTGTTGCCCGCGAGCACCGGTGCAGGACCCCTAGAAGTGCTGGCTTTGACACAGGGTCCGATCTCTTCCGTGTGTACAACGGTCAGTCCGGCCTTCTTCGCTAGGCGCCCCGTCAAAAGTGGGCCCTCTCCCTCGCTGATGCTTTCATCGGCGAAAGCCGGCTGCAGGAGCCGGAAGGCTTCTGGCTTCGCCATGTAGGCGCAGCTCTCCAGATAACGACCGTTTCGGGACACGCGCCCGAAGAAACCCAGCTTCGATGTCGCGCCTGTCCAGCGGTCCATCATGGCGACGAGGGAGCGCACGTGGACGTACGTGTCGTCGGTTACCCTCAGGACAAGGTCCGTAGCAGGCGCGTGCGACGGCACCCATTCTGTGATTAACGCGGCCATCGAAGAAGCCGGCTGGCGGACACCCGAAATCACCTCCTGCGCCACGATGTCCTTGTGCTTTTTGGCCTCGCTCTGCGGTGACGTCAAGCGAATAATTGTGCACTGAGGCTGCAGCATATTCGCAATTTGCATCATACACTACAAACAATAGCGGGAATCAACCTGATGTTTCAACACTAGTGCAGCAGTAGAAATTACACCGATCGCTCGACATGCTACCAAAATGTGCGTTAAACAATCTCAAATGCCATTAGCGTTGTAGTGAATTGGAGTGCATCTCGGATGCAAGAGAACTTCCTGAAGTGACAAAAAAACGAGAAAAAAGTCGCCAAAGCCTCTGGCACTTCCCGAACAATCGGTTTCTGGCAGGGGGTTAAAAAAGTTTCATCGCGATTGCGGATGTCGCACTAGCACTGATTTACCCTCTACGCTGAGGATAATTTTGCAGACCAATTGGCCCATCAGAAAGGGAGAATACATCGGCCAATGTAGGTTATTGGTGGATGATCGCATGCGTTGGTAAGAAATTATGCTTTTTCCTTGTGGCGCATGCTTTCTTCGTAATCTTTCTTTCTCAACAATATTTTCGTTCTTAGAAGCAAACGCCTTACTTAGCATTGTTTACGGTTTCCTTCTCTTCCGTGTCCATACTGGTCATTTAATTTTTTATTGTGACGAGCCTCACGCCCAACGAGGGTCACGGTTATGGCAGGATTGGCGCATCGGGCGGCATGGGAGGTTGGCGCCACAGGTCCCTTCGATCGTGTGGGTGCGCGGGTTTATGTGCGGTGTGCACAATTTTTGAAATGCTGCACCGTGCACTCCAGGACCCACAATTTCGGAGGAGAGCGCAACAATGTAAACGCATTGAATCAACACGCGCGAAAAACACGGCCTCTGTCATCCTACGCAGGCTGCGTACTGCATGGGAACTTTTTCTCCAGGCAACGACAAACGAAGATTGTCTTGAATGGTTCTAGTTTTCGTTTATGTTTCTACTACGCTATCACCGACGGTCGCAGATACCAGCGGTTAATGGGTGAAGACACCAAGGAAAATAAAAACACCGATGACATTAGGTCTCATACTCACTCCAGTTTCACACATGTCAAAGAAAACTGAGGTAAGGCAAGGTTCCAGGGCCGTTTTCTTAGCCTCGTTCCAGATAGCTTGTGCAGAAAAGTAAGGCTTGCATAATTGTGTAAAGGAAGGTACGTTCGGCATATAGCATGTGAGGAATTTTGTTCATCGTCAGCCTGCGTCAGTTCATCGTCAGTTGCCTGCACTGTTCGCTTGTTGTGCAACTCAGTAATGCTTGCATAACTGTGTAAAGAAAGGTACGTTCGGCATAATGCATGTCAGGAGTTTTGTTCATCGTCAGCCAACAGTTGCCTGCACTGTTCGCTTGTTGTGCAACACAGTCCGTAGAGCAAGTGGTCCGTGAATGAGAAATTAAAGGACGCTGAAACCGCGATTTGTTGCAATATCTTGGCAACATGCCCCATTACTTAAAAACGTGAAAACACCGCTGTTTGTTGAAAAAGAAAAAGAGACATAAAGAGCATGCAGAGAAACATTAGAGAACGAGAAATTTGGAAGTGTACGCCGTAATAAGAGCAAATGGTGCCCAGTGGGTGTGTGCGTGCCGAAAGCAATGCTGTCGAAAAGTGCGGCAGAATTCATCGCGACGACTTGGTAACAACTGGGCAACGTTTTTGATAGCCCACGTGGGAAGGTATTGGCATAGAAGGAGAGGATTTGTTTGTATGTGTGTGGGGGAGGGGTGATGAGGGGGGGGGGGGGTGTTGTTGCCTCTGACTCAATGCTTTCCCTGTCTTATACAAGGTGTTTTAGTAAAAAAAATGTTGCTACCACTCTGAACTCTACTTCTCGCTTCTAACACTCATCTTTTCATTGTCTTCGTAGGGCTACGTTTTAATCAGAAACCGTTAGTTACCGTGGTAAGTGAAGAAACCAAAATCCCTGGCGCAGATCAATAGGCCGGCGGGTGGCCAAGAAAATGGCCGACGGCTAAATAACATAAAACGAGGCAATTGCGTTCAAGAGAAATTAGATGTGTTTAAGTCTGAATGGGATTCGAACCAGATACCTTTGGAAAGCGACAGTGGCACGCGCCTCCGACACCACCAGCGCCGAAAATCTCGTAAAATAATGCCGGAGATAGTGAATCGGCTGTGCCCTTAAAGGGACACTGAAGTGATTTGTAAACAATGCGGTATTACGAGCGCAAATTGTAGTCCGGAGTCCCTAGGCCCTCTTTCGACCACTCTGAGCGCGTTTACGCGAATTTATTTAGTAGAAAAATCAATTCGAAAATGCTGTCCTCCTCTCTGCACTCTCGCCCATTTTCTGTGGCGTTTTCGTGTGACGTCAGCAGGAGAGGAGCTGGCAATTGGCTACGCTACTGCACGGCTCGCCGACCTTCCGCGACCGAGTCAGTCGGCCCAGCGTTTAGTCCGCCGGCCGCCGACGGGTCGTCGCAGTTCGTTCGCTCAGTTGAAACTAAGCCAGGACACGTTTGTGAATGGAAGAATGTGCCTTTCTTTACTTGGTTAGTTTGTACACTGTATCTAGCTCCAAGTCAAGGTCGCTTCACACAAGCGCCGCACAAGCGCACATGCGCCGCTTCGCTGTCTGGTACGCCAGTAGGAAAATATAAGGCCTCTTGAAGGGGGAGAAGAGTCAGCGAAGCCAATATATGTACTAAGAAAATAAAATCAACTGATATTTTTACCGTACAGCGTAAAACTAGGGTGCGGGAAGCACTTTTTCGCGCTGAGCGAACAAGCACAGTGGTCAGCAGCACGACTACGCATCTGCGAACGCTTTTCCGTCTAAGAAATGCAATTGCTAGACGTGAGCTATTGTGAAAACTCGGGGGACGCTTACTGCACGATCGCAATACAACAAAAAGTCACCTAAGCTGCTTGAAATACTACAACTAAATAAAAGTGTAAACTGGTTATACATTATATACCTTATATTTGGGAGGTCAGCACGGCTCGCCCCGTGGCCGAGTGGTCTGGAGCGTTATGTATGTCATCGCAAATGTTTTGCCAGTCACAAGTTCGAATATTTTTCGTTTTTCGCGATGTTTTTTGTACTTCGTTCACCTTTTTTTTGGTCCGAAACGTTCATTGCTCCACGAACTAGTCCACAGAACTCGCGCAGGCTGGCACTGGCGCGCTAGCGAGTTCTCGTTGGCTTGCTGTTGCCATAAGCACCGACTGCTTGCGGGCAGTGGGCACAGGCCAGAATCAACAGACCCTTGGCCTGGTGCGAACACGCTTTTTACGATACAGGCATGAGTGAGGCAAGCTCCAAATATGGGGGAAAAGCGCATGTATTTGAGCGTCTGCGGGGACGCGGAGGGCGTTCATGCACATCGTAGGCCTCGGCTAGTGAATGCTACGATTCCAAGCCGTCCTGGGAGGCTTATGTTATGCAGTTTACAGCCGACAACATGGCAGAAGCGCAGTACTACTATTACTGGGATATTGAGAATGCCCATCTAACGACGCCATCGGATGTCAAACATATTGTTTTACAGAACCGAAACCGAAACTTGTTTGATTGCTAACCTTGGGCATCGTCCAATCACGGTGCCCCCTCCTCCCAACGTCACAGCTTAGTTGGTGCGGCCGCCGCAAACCGCGCATGGTAGTTTTTCTTCTTTCGCGCTTTGTAAAATAATTACCGATTTGTCAACCGGATAAACGATGAAAAGTGTGCTAATTTGCGCCAGTCTACGCAGTGCAAGCAAAAACGGGAGCTTGACAAATTCACTTCAGTGTCCCTTTAAGCTTAACAACGCGAGTTCGAGACATGTATTGAGACATACTTGAGTAATTTGAGCTAGTTAATTACAGAAGAAGCAATTACGCGAGCAACGAGGTAAGTTCTCGCTGAAGGTTTTATTTTCCCTCGGTGATGCGAATGCGGATATGTGCCAAGGAAGGAATAGAAGAGAAGCAAGACTAACAAGGGAAAAGAATAAAGGTCGGCCTAGTGGATGAGTTGCGGCCTTTGACTTACAAATGTTCTGGAGACATGTACTAAAGACTACACGAGGAATTTCAGCGCTGTAATAACCGAATTATAATTAGGCGAATAGCGGTGAACACCCGTTAATGGTCTTCTTTGAACACTGATGCAATGATGCAAATGCTGAAAAACAAAACCATAGTTCCGAAGAAGAATAAGGAATCCATGAAGCGTTTCCTCTCGGAATATTTTTTAGCGACGGACAACGCCGACGGCAAAAAAGCAAACTAAAACGAAAAATCGAATGCAATATACACCGAGGCAGAAGACACGTGTCTCACTAAACATAGCTTGGATTGACATGAATGTAGAGAACGTTTTTTAGTTATATTATTATGTATTATGAGCCACTTGTTGCAATGCAGGCAAAGTAAAACAGTACCGAAACGTCAGACCTTCACGAAAATGGGACACTCGCGTTTGAATGCCACGTTAAGTGCCTTGTACCATAGACAGAGTAAATTTCGTAGTTGTTGCCAGTTTCACCTGTTTCCGCTTACGCGGCCGTTAGCTTAATGGCGAGCTTGAACTCCCCAGACTTGTTGTTCTTCCAGGGCACAGGCAAGCCTTCGTGGTCGCACCTCACCGAAAACCTCGGAAGCGACCATTCCATTATTGAAATCCCTGTACCGTTTATGGGAGCCAAACCTCGCCCAGGATCTCACGTGGCCCTCACCGACTGGCATCGTTTCCGCATGGCTGATCTCCCCACCATTGACCAAACTAATCCCGACGTCTGGCTTCGTGCCCTCATCCGTAATCACGATCGGCACACTAAATATGTCGCCCCGACAGCCGATGCTCCTTCATCGACCCCCACCTAGTGCACCTTTGGGACTCGCTCCACTCACCCATTCGCTTCCAGTGCTGGAACAAAGCCAACCGTTCATTGCGGCGTCGAATAAACCTCCTCACACAAGAAGCTCAGACCTACGCGGATCAGTTAGGTCACTCGAGCTGGTGGACTTTCTGTGACTATCTCAACCTTCCTCAACCTTCTATTCAACCTTCCTCGCCGGTCCTCCTCTCGACAAAGCAACATCCTAACACACCAGCCGAGGACCTGCCCCAGCCGAGGACCCACACCAGCCGAGGACCCACACCAGCCGAGGACCCCACTAGCACACACGTCCCTGCTTCTCCGCTTCCATCCCGAGACTTCCCTCCGTCACCCCTCGACAAGCCTTCTACAGTAACAGAACTGCACCGAGCGCTCAACACCCTTCGTCGCAACAAGACGCCCGGGAAAGACCAAATAACTTATAAACTACTCCGCAACCTTCACGACAGCGCACTTTCAGAGCTCCTGGCTCTCTTTAGCCACATCTGGCTCAGTGGCGAACTGCCGGCGTCTTGGAAACATTCCAAAATTATTTTTATCCCAAAACCAGCCAAACCACACACTCTTCCAAATATTCGCCCTATCTCGCTTACGTATTGTGTTGGTAAAGTGCTTGAGCGCATGGCATTGACGCGCCTTGAATGCCGCCTTTCTCTCACCTCTGCCCTCCCTTTTACCCAAACCGGATTCCGCCTTTACATATATACTCAAGATACCTACCTCCCTATTTCGCACGACGTTTACTGCTTTCGTAGCTCCTCTCAGCTCTGTGGCATCCTTTCTAGCGACATTCATAAGGCCTTCGATAATGTTCAGCACACTGCCATTCTCGCTAACTTAGCCAAAACTAACTGCGGATTTTGCATGTATACTTACATCCGCTCCTTCCTCTCTAACCGTACCGCTTCTTTCTCTATCCCGGGCTCTACTTCCCCGCATTCTATCTATCAGCTGCTACCCCTCAAGGCACCATCTTGTCACTCACCCTCTTTAAATCGCTTTAGCTTCACTTCATCCACTATACGATGCCATCCCCCTTCTCTCCTACTCTATATACGCGGATGACATCATGCTCTGGTCAACCAAGGGCTGCCCAGGCCAACCGGAGGACACTCTTCAGCAAGCGTGTGGCGCCACCCAAGGCTATGTCACATCTGCCGGCCTCTCTATTTCCCCTTCGAAATCCATCGATCGTAGTCAGTAACACGCGCCAGGTGCCACCGGACCGCTTTCTTCCCCAGGTACAAATTTTTGGCAGCCGTATACCGCACGTTTACACCCTCAGGATCCTCGGTCTCACCTTACATTTTGCGGGAAGCTCTGTACCGAGTCTGCGGACAATACACGATCAGATCACTCAGCTTTCCTATCTCCTCCGCCGGGTCGCCAACCGAAGAGGCTGGACTACACGAACATCACCTGCTCCGCATCATCGATGCTTTTGTTGGGTCCCGTATACTGTGTACAATTCCATATTTTTAACACTCGCCATCTCTGCTCTCGTTCATCGAGGCCTCCCTCCGTACACTTTACCGCATCGCTGTGGGAGAACCCTCCTACGCCCCCAGCACCACGCTTCTGGAACTCGGGATATACAATACGCTTGAAGAACGCACCGCGTGCCATCGCCAGGCCCAACTCGAACGCCTGCAGACTTCTGCCCAAGGTCGTGCTATTCTTAACACACTTAACTACCCCACATACCACTGGAACTCCCTGTTTGGGCCCCTTTCGCTAATTTACGGGTTGATTCTTTGCCCCGCAACATGAATCTTGATCGACACCCTGCTCGCCGTGCACTGCGTGTTCAGGCCCTCTCCAAACGAATTCATTTTTTACTCTCCCACGACTCCATCGTTTACTTTACTGACGCCAGCGACATCCCCTCAAACTCAACAGGCACGGCATCATTTCCCAACTACCTTCTTTAGACACTGCCACGGTTTCCTTTCTTTCCCCACTGGACTCGACCTCCCTCGAAGACTACGCCATTGCCCTTGCAATAGAGCACGCTACTCTGACTGTTCCTACCACCGTGCCGGTATATATCTTCTCCGATTGTCAATCAGCCCTTCGCCACATACCACTGACTTCGTTACTTCTATACTTGCTTCAAATCCTCCGCCACGTTTCACGCTGGTTTGGGTTCCTGACCACGCTGGCATGTGCGGAAACGCCCTAGCAAACGCGCCTACCCGAGTACCTTTTCCGGGTCAGCTTATGTCCTGCCCAACCCTGTACCACCCGCCGACGGTTCGCACTCAGCACCGCATTTCTCACCGTTACCAATTACACGCGCAACGCCTATCCCGCACCCTGTACCCGCCCCCAGTTCCCATCTAAACGGTGAGGCTGCGTGCTGAATCGGCAGGCTCTTACCTCTTCAGTCCCCTCCCATCACATTCTTCACCGCATCTATCGGCGCCCTGGCCATCCTTCCTGTCCCACCAGTTCTTCCTACCCATCAATCCTCATTGCTATTGGGACTGCACCCCGCCATCTCTTGCCCCATCCCTCACCTCCATCACTTCCTGGGAGCTGTGGTTGTCTCCCCCGTCGACAGTAAACATTCAGGCTGCCCAGGAAGCCCTCTATGAACATGTGCACCGGATCATCACTGGCATCCTGCAGTACTACATGGACCCGGTGTACTGAATACTGAAATTAGGACTTGGACTTAGGACCTGCGTTAAATAAAAGTTTGTTCTTGCTCTCTCTTCCAAGGTAAGCACACTGAAGTTTTGCTCAGGTCAAGTTAAATTTACCGCATTTAACTGCTACAGGCCGGGTTCCTCGATACCAGCGCTACAGTACGGCGGATACGCGCGTGAATCAAGGAGCCCTACTTCAACGTTTTAGATCCACGCTGCCCTACTCCACGTGCATTCCAAGCAGAACGTGGAACCTTTCTAGTGGACTCTTTCGTTGCTGCTGCCGTATGATTTCTCAAACACCACCACGAGCGCGGGCAACAGCAGTTGACGGTTTTCATCAGTAGGTGTAGTATATCATTTCATCAGTAGGCGTAGCATATCATTTGCTATCGCAAAAACCAAGCATCCATGAATTGTTTATAAAAGAACACTGCAAATATCACTTATGTGTTCATGTTCTACCTTATGTTTGCGTAATGTCTTGTACTTGGTCAACAATGTCGACAAGGATGAACACTGACACCGGAATCACACGTTTAGATTTGGATATGACTGTATAAGACAATTGTGCAGGTATTTTTCTGCTTTGGCCGGGTGGCTGGATCGAGTAACACAGAGACAAAGAGACAGACATAGAGACATACCTAAATTTCTTGGTTTAACTAGCACAAGAAAAACAATAATCTTAAAAAAATACAAATATACAGAATGTATGACGACGATCCGTCGACATGTGCACACGTCAGCAAGTGGAAAACGCATGCATTTGCAATCAATCACTACATTACAACGGTGCTTAGCAGTGCTCATAATCTTTCGCAAGGTAAAATACCAACGAGCTCGTTAGGCGTGTAGTTAGACTTCTGCACTTTTCGAGATCTCAGCTTACTAATCTCTATTAGTTCTCTTGCTCATGAGGGCCACCTGTTGGTCGCTCGACAAAGCGCATAACCTGAGGTTATTTAAACCCTGATTGATATACATCACAACGATGCCCTAACCTTAGCATGTGTGGTAGTCGAAGTGTTGTTTCGTGTGGTACTCACTTTAATACCAAATTTTCGCCGTTCCTGCCTCGAGAGGCTCATGAAGAAGACCACGTGCACGGTACAGTTGGGGTTATTGGCTTGCACGGCCCCAGGTCTTGCGTACGGCATCTCGCTGGGCCCTGCGCTTGGGAGCTGTCGTGACGACCCACAGCGAGCCTCGAGCAGGGGATCCTGATGTCTGGCACGTTTTCAAGAAGGTCGAGGTAGTTCCACAGGGCGTCTTCCGGAGTGAACGAGTGGGGCCGCCGTTCGATTGTACGCCACACGAGGCGGCCAAGCCAAGCTCCTCGTTGAAGCCGCCGATACGCTGTCGACCGAGCAATTCGCGCAGCTGATCAGCTCGGCTCCAAGGACCGTTGGGGCTCCAGGGACCGTTCGTGTGACCGCTTGGTCTGCGAACACCGTTATTTGGAATGATTACTTGCGCAGCCGTACTGCACTTACCATAAGCGGGCAATGGCTCCCTGTACACGCCGAATAATAGGACACAGGAACTGGGCGTGCGGATACACATGCAAAGCTGAGACACATGCACACACATATAGCGAATCCGAATATGAAAGATGGGTCTTGCTGCATCAAAACCGAGAAAAATCTGGTAGCCATGAACACTAAAAAAGGCATTTTGAAGTAGTTATTCATTTTTTAAGGGGTGTTATATTTATTGTTTGAAAGTTTTGAAAAATAGCACATGGAGAAAAGCATGCTTCCGTCGTGGTACCCCAAAGCACGACTTTCACAATATGCCTCTTGATGCCTACCTATTTCCTGTTCAGTTGCTACTTTCTGTGCAATCCTCTTGTGTGCCCTGTATCTATTCTCTCCATCCGCGGGGGGCACACCCATCTTCGCTTCCGCCCTAACCAGTATCTCCAACCACTGAATACCTTACTGTATACTCTTCCCTTCCTTTTGAAACCGCGATTGTCCAGTTTTCCGCATTGTCTGTATTGCAGCCCACGCCGCACACGTTGCCCTGTCATGGTGCAACCTTGAACGTTGCTTTGTTAACACGGCCCCTTTCTCTCTCTCGCTCTCTCTGCTTTTTTTTGTTGTTGTTGTAATTTAGGCGTAGCCCGACTGCATGCATACCCTCCGTTTCCGAAACATCTTCCGCTCCTTCTCACAGTTTTCTGCAAAGCTATATAGGAAATGTGTGCCAAATGTTTGTGACAGCAAAATCATGTAACCGTACTCTGATGAAGGCAAGTCCCATTGCCGCTACGTAAGTAAACTTTGTTATTGTTCTTGCTGTGTATCCGACTCTTTACTTATACTCTGCGCGCTTTGTGAGCCTTACCTTTCTCAACTATATTATATAGCTATATGAGCCCCTTTATTATATATATATATATATATATATCACAGAAATAGGTTTGGCAGTCAAGAAAACCCGGAAAGCAAAGGGGAGGTTGTGGTAGGTCATTGAAACAGATAAAGAATTTGAAAGAAAAAGAAAGCGGAGAAAAAATTCCCGCCAGGTGGCATCCGAACCCACGACCTGGGTTCGGGTCGTGGGTCGGATCCCACCTGGCGGGCATTTGTTCTCCGCTTTCTTTCTTTCGTTTTTTTTCCAAATTCTTTCTCTGTTTCACTGACCTACCACAAACCTCCCCTTTGTTTTTCCGAGGTTTTCTTGAACTGCCCAAACCTTATTTCTTCTGCGTTATTTCTACGAGCTCCTCATTTCCTATTCTGATTTCGCTATATATAGATAGATATATAATAGATATAATATTATATATATATCTATTATAGATAATATATATATTATTATATACTAGAATATATATATATATTATATATATTTTGTGTAATTTTAATGCATAGGGGCTTTAGGGGTTGGATCCTTTACCATTTATTTTGGCACTTTCTTTGTCTAAAATACTGGTATAACACAGTCAAAAGGCGCATTAACTCAATATAATAACTTTAAAGCTCGTTAATTTCGAAACCGCCGAGGAGCGCTATCCCAGTTCGAATTGAAGTTCGAACTAATGAAAGAAAAGAAACAATGCCGCTTCGATGGGGAGCAGTAATCCATATCAAAACGTTTGATGCTTGGGAATGTCCATGATTGCACTCTGTTTATTGTCATTGAAGGCAACCGCCAGCGCTATTTCCTCTCACGAGCGAATATAGCGCGAGGCCTCCCCTTCGCCTTCTTCAAAGTGAAGAAGAGACGTGAGGCATTCACTCCTCCGAGTGGACGACCACAGTGGTGCTTCGCCCTCCACCTTCTCTCCGTCGTTGTCACTGGTAGGAGCCGATCTGGCGCATCTGACCTAGAATATTACATTCTTATCTGGCAGCACACAACACACCACTGCCCACTCGCGTGCACACCGGCATAGCCAGCAAAGAATGCGCCTTCCAAATGTTCGCCATTGAGTGCTTTCAGATTGTTTTTACCCTTGTTTGCCTTTTCTGTTTTTCTCTCCGTTCCGGAGGCAACACCACCTCGTGCGCAGGCCCCGAATGCATTCCTCGGTCGAGTACCAGGCGACCGAGCCGCCGACGCGTTGGCGCATATAGTTCGAATTATCCGTGCGGACTCATACTCGGGCTCGAATGAACGCGCTGTCTGCTACACAGGCTTCTACAGACTTGCCCGGGCCAGATCCTACCCTTCGAGTTATCCATAAAGTCGAATTATTGGAGTTCGAATTAACCAGATTACCACTGTGAATTGCAACGAAGTACGCATGCTAAATATTGCTGTTCTCTGCACATATCAAATAGTCCGTGAATTGGGTAACATATTTGTCTGCTTTGCGCATTTGTAGTTCTCTAAATTACTTTTCACGTTGGCGTCGCCACGCCAGAAATGTCGGCCCTATTCGCAGGTTCCCTTTCGGGGAGCGCAATAAACGCATTCAAACATTTCTTTCAAACAATCCGCGACAAATGAAAGCACAGGCTGGAACAGGTATGTTCTGTGGAGCACCGATCAAGCGCTTCGTCTCTGTGACGACGATAACAAGAGCGCTGTCAGTGCTTCTAAGCACAGCTGTATTATGCATGGACCCTTCAATGCAATGCGGCACTGTTCGGACGACTCCACGCGGGAGGGCACTTGCCCTAAGGTGAATGTCCTGCTTACTCTTTGTGCCGACGGAGCCCGCGGTCTTCGGAAAGTCGACGTAGTGGGTGCCAACCGGAGCATTTCGGAGCTTGGAAAGCAGCGTCGCCCAGATGAGGATCTGCACCAGCACCAGCACCAGCGGCAGCATCCCACAGCGCACACAGTCCACCCGCGGCCCCGTTTTCTGCACGCGCATCAAACCAGCGATGGCGTACGATTCCCAGCATACATACCTACAACTTTCGGGGAATTTGTATGGATAGCATTTGTAGAGAAAAGGAATTCGAAATGAGCAATCAACGGGCTGAACACATGTTGAAGCATCCGCGAATTACGGAATTTAACCCGAACCTTGCTTCGTTCTATTTGGGGCTGATTAGCTTGTAACCTTGTAAAATAGCTAATAAAAAAGGAGACCTCCTCGAAATTAGAACGGGCCTGTGATATAATGATAAATTTCTAAATACTAAATGTTGTCCCTTTTTGCTCCCTCTAGATACGATTTTTATAAAACCTACCCAGATAAAGCTCATTAATGCATGTTGTTGGGCTAGTTGGTTCATCATACTTATACGTAAAACTCACAAGTAGTTTATTGAAAAATTGAACATGCTAATATACCCGCACCAGCCGATGCGCACACATGCCACCATCCTTATCACATGATATAACGGTTTAAAAATTCATACTCATTTCACTACAAAGATATGGATGGTTCACTCAACACACTGTCAGCATGCTTCCGACTGAAAAATGCCTCGATTTATGTCCTTGCCACTTGTTCTCGGCTTTTGCTCAGCACCTTCGTCTGAGTCAAAACCGGCTCGCGTGTCTTGCTTTCATAAGCCACGCAGTGGTGCGGAAGGTGGGAGCCCGTTTTGTCACGCATATTCAGCCGGTGTTCCCTTAAACGGTCGTTTAGACAGCCGCCCGTTTGACCGATGTACAGCCGCCCGCATGTGAGCGGGATCATGTACACCACCCTGGTTGCACACTTCACGTATGGCGTCGCATGTCGGTTTAGGGAAAACTGGCGTCTGTTCCATCCTTTCTCTTCTTTTTCCTGTGCCCGTCCTTAGTTTTACGTTTAATTTCCACAGATAAGGCTGTTGTTACCCATTGCATTAGATGCCACGGCCAGCATTGCAACCTCTCCGATCCACCACTTTGACTCGGACGTTAAGCATTTTTGGCCTTTTGATGACAGCGGCGCTGTTGTAGGTCCAACATTTTCGTTAAGGCTGCTGTAGGCTATTGCTTCGCACGATAGGGAAGACGCAGGCTTTCCAGACCCGCCGGCGGCCTCGCCGCCACCTAGCGTCACTAAATAAAGGCTTTTTAGAGTATCGGCACTCTTTTCTCTCATGTTATGTGCCGCCAGCATCTTCATTGGTCGGGTCTGGGCCACCACGGTGATATCTGTTTACACCTGGGCGCAGCCATTTTGTTTTGGGCCGGCCTCTCTCTCCCTCTCTACCTGCTGCATGAACGCTAGACCGGCCCGTCACCACTCTGCCCGTACCCAACCGGCGGCGATTTCGGTTGGGAGAGGACGGCAACCCTTGCAAGCCAGAAACAAAATGGCCCCCCTACGCTTCCGCGTGCATTGAAGTGGCCGTTACCTCTAAGCGTTAGCTTATTTAGTGACGCTACTCAGCACCCGATTCCGAGAATCCACAGATAATGGCGCACCGGTTCTGGAGGGTGCGGGTTTCCGCTCCCCTTTCACTAAAGGAGGGAGAGAAGGTGGATCCTTCCCGCCACTGGCGTTTAGTTCCCGGTTCCTTTGCGGAAGCGAACCGTGCCACACACCAGACAACTTGCGCTGCTACGGCGCTCCCGTTCCGCAACAGCCTCGCGGAAGCCCTCTCCCCCACTCCTCCTCTCCCGCACCATCACGCTTGAGCTGCCACACACCAGAGCTCTCAACAACAGCGTTGCTGTTTCATGGAACTGGGTTTAATTTTAAATGCAGAGCATTTCTTTAACTCACGATGCGGGCGGAACGCAAGGTCACCCGGCGTTGTCGGCGTGCCTCGGCGTCCGCAACAGCCGTTCCAGGTGCGCCCTCTCCCCCACTCCTCCTCTCCCGCATCACGCTACCCTCCTCGCTCTCAACAACAGGTCCGCACCCCTCCCCCTACACCATATAAAAAAAATTACTTACCGGCGCGTTTCTATCCCTCGACCCTGCGGGCGGAACGCAAGGTACATGGTGGTGCTCCACCCACTGCGCCACAAAGCCGACACAGAATGGAAGGCTACGAACGCGCCTTATATCCTTGACTCATTCAAACTACGTCAAGAAGCTGCTGATACAACGCATTCACTACCACCAACTCCCCAAACCCTTAACGTTAACGCCAATACACGCCCCCCCTATGCGACGCCATTTACTCGAGTCCCCTCGCGGGGAGATGGGCCCTTTTTTATATGTGTTAGGGCGTTAATTTACACACTCTCGCCTCAGCCTGTTACCGCCGTTTTAGAGCGAAAATGCCCTGATTTTCTTGGGTAATTTGAAGGGTGGCATTTTTCCCCAAAAACCAATTTGATATACAGGAAGTACCGAAACTACCGTTCAGTCGCTTGTACGAGTAACGTACATGAATAGGATACCTTATTTATATTTAGATACCTCAACGAATGAGGGGCGGCGACGTACTGAAGAATTTGCGAAAACACGATTTTGCGGTGTAATTTAAAACATATCAGTGTCGTGACTCCCTCGCCACGGTAGAAATGTACTCCCGAATTGTAATGCGTCCACGTTTAGCAGTTTCGATTGGACGTTGATGGAATCAGTTAGTCGGTCTATCTGTCGGTCTGTCGGAAACCTCTCCTTACATATCGAGATAGTATGCCAGTATTTCCTGTGTTTAGTGGTGGTAGTTTTCGGAGCATAAACGGCACTTTCTTTTTTCCTTCCGCGGCAATGACTCGAGCGTCCTGTGCCGTACGTGGTGCAGTCTGCTGACCATGAACCCTCTATGCTCCCTGTTGCATAAGACTGGTATTATGGAGGCCTAAACTGTGCGTACAGGTTTTGATAATTGGGAATAATAGGCCATTGAAATGAACATTGTAAGGAACGCCTGCAGCCAAGAATGCCAATAAGTAAATATCGCCTATTAAGTACGCCAATCACTGGACACGGAGCAAAAAACAGTGATTGATACCAGCGGTGCCACTTCGGCGTCTTCAGCCTAATCTGTCCCACGCATTATAGCACTTCAGCAAACCGCTTTAGCATGCATCGGATAAGGCTACCGCTTCCCTTGTGATAGCAGCCAAGCGTATCTACGACATAGATAAGAGCGCTACTGTGTAACTGAATCTGTGGCCTACACTCTCTCACCCACGCAGACTCCAGCGGAAGAGCTGCGCCTCATGGTTCATGCGTTTCCACTCACCGAGCCAGTGCTGGTTGCCCAAAGAGACCTCTTTCTTTCATGCTGCTGATGCCCCATGGGCGGCTAGGTGGCTGACCGCTGCGCCAGAAGAGAGTGCCTGGGGTGGCTTGTCTTAGAACACTCTGGATGGCGGAGTTGGTGATTAGGCTAGTCCGTCCACCAGAAACAGCGGTGGAACCCTGAAGGATATGGTTGGTTAGGAGCACGATGATCCCGCCTCTTACCAAGTGAGAACCTCTTCTTCTTCTTCACCAACATCCCTATTATAATTATCATCATGACCACAATATTTGTCTACATCAAAATCGTCCACCGCCATCATCCCGCCATAAGAAGTATTTTAAAGCGAGGCTTTATTGCACTCACTGATGCCGTTATACGCCATTACACCCTGCAGTAAATCTAACTTTCTCTGACAATGACGATGTATGATCGTTCGGTGACGTGAAAGAAAAAATCACCTACCCCTCTGTGTAACGGCAACGATGGAAAATCGCGAAGCTTTATTCGTTGAGTTTGCCTTTTGGTCTTTACGTTGAATCCCGACGGTGGTTTAACGCGGATCTTTCACATGATCAATTCTTTTGTATGCCAGTGCGAACCAAAGTGTTGTGTACCTCCAAAGCAGCACATACTCGCAGTGTGGGAGTGCCTATAGGGACCGGAACCTGGAGTTTGCCGCGCGACATTAGCGCCATTTTTTTTTCCCGTAGTGGCGGAAAACGGAAGTTATGGACGAAAAAAAAATAAAGAACGTGCCGCAGCTGTGAGCGCGATGGCCCATATCTGCGGCACGTTTTTTTTTCTTTTTTTTTTTCTGAGCGCCCAGCGCTTTTTTCCTTTTCCGCGAGTTTTTTCCCGAGGCAGTAGGGCTCGAACGTTAATTACCTCATTAGTTAATTATTGATTAGTCAAATTGGGTAAAGTCAAGTGATGTCAATAGGGGTTGTGAGGTATCAAATAAAGGTCTCGATTTGTGGAATCACGTGGTAATAGAGTCATGAGATAATCACGTGAGTCATAGATTGGGTTAAAAGTCAAAGTGATGCGACTAGGGCTTGTGAGGTATCAAATTAAAGGTCTCGATTAGGGGAATCACGTGGGCGAAATTAAAAATTGCTTCCTGGTTAATAGTCATGAGGTAATCACGTGACTTCATAGAACGGGTTAAAAGTCAAAGTGATGCCAGTAGGCTTGTGAGGTATCAATTTAAAGGTCTCGATTAGGGGAATCAGGTCCTCGATAGAGAGGGAATCATCGGGGACATTATTAAAAATTGCTTCCTGGTTATAGTCAGTCCGAGTAGTCTTGTGAGTATCAAATTAAAGATTGGTCATAGAGGTCATAGTCATGAGAAGTCAAGTCTTAAAAGTGCCACAGGGCTTGTGAGGTATCAAATTAAAGGTCTTAATGAGTGGAATCACGTGGGACAAGTTAAAAAATAATAGTCTCCAGAATGAGCGTGGGACAAGTCATTGTCTCCCAAAGTCATGCCACTACAGCATGATATTAAATTAAAGGTTTTAAAATCAAAGTGGATGCCACTAGGGACTTGTGAATTAAATTAAAGGGTAATAGTCATAGTGGGGTCAAATCTATGTGAGTCTCATAAAAATGCTTCCTGGGGTCTAGTCAAGTCAATAGATGCCACAGGGCTTGTGAGGTATCAAATTGATGAGGATCATCAAAGTCAAAGTCTTTGATGCGAAGGTATCGTGTGAGGACAAATTAAGTTATAGTCATGAGATAACGTCTTAAGGAGGTCTCATGAGAATCATTTAAAAATCGCTTCCTGGTTATAGTCATGAGATAGTCACATGAGTCATAGATTGGGTTAAAAGTCAAAGTGGTGCCACTAGGGCTTGTGAGGTATCAAATTAAAGGTCTCGATTAGTGGAATCATGGGGGACAATTTAAAAATCGCTTCCTGGTTATAGTCACGGAGTCATAGATTGGGTTAAAAGTCAAATTGATGCCACTAGGGCTTCTGAGGCATCAAATTAAAGGCCTCAACGAGGGAAATCACGTGGGGTGAATGAAAAGTGGAGTCCTCGTTATAGTCATGAGATAGTTACGTGAGTCATAGATTGGGTTAAAAGTCAAAATGGTGCCACTAGGGCTTGTGAGATATCAAATTAAGGGTGTCGACTAGGAGAGTCACGTAGAACAAATTAAATATTGCTTCCTGGCTATAGGCATGAGATAGTCACATGAGTCATAGATTGGGTTAAAAGTCAAATTGATGTCACTCGGCTTGTGAGGTTTCAAATAAAGGTCTTGACGAGGAGAATCACATGGGACAAATTAGAAATTGCATCCTGGTTATAGTCACGAGCTATACTCGGATACAACTCAAGAAAAATGCGGCTTTTCCTCATCAAAGGACCCCCCTCCAGCCAATGGTGTCACCGTATCAACGTGACGTCATGGTAGACCGCCTCTACGCCGCGTTCACGGAAGAAATCACAGAGCATGTTCTTCCGCGCTTACGGACTTCTACCAAAATGGCCACCTCCGCTGTTCGCGTCAATCCGTCGGCGTCGTCCGGCTCTGAGAATGATTTTTAGTGCCGTTCAGTCGTATTCCTTGTTTGCGTGTTGTGTGCAGTGTTCTTACCATGCTCAGTAACGACAACCGCTATGGTTTTTTCTTCTGCTTTGAGAGCGATCGGCGTTGCCGGGAAACCGCCGCCGCTGCCGGTACTGGATTCTGTGTACGCTGCGTGATACAAAGCGGTCGTCGTCATCCTGTGCGGGCGTTTCGTCTTGAGCGTTAAGTGCTTCTCGTTCTACGTTTAGTCCCTCCTGTGGTATGTGCTTCCGCGTTATCACCCCAGTGACTGCGACAGGGGGCGATAACTCCTTGTTTATTTCTCGTTGATTACGCCAGTCGTAAATATTACTGTTGTGCATAGCGCACGACGTTAACGCCATGGAGAGTTATGCTCGGGGCCACTATATTATCTCTATGCACGGGGCGAAACGCAAACAGCGAGATGTCGCGCGCTGCATTTCGTTAGAGCATATGTCGAGCCGTGTGTCCCAAGTCCATGCAGGGCGCAAGCGTAGTCGCCCAAATTGTGATCAAGTCGCCAAATACAAGAAGCTGAATTATCGCGTTTTTTTTAACGTGAACGCGTACGAGCTGTAGCTTAGCTGCGTGGTGTGATTTAATATGCCACCTTTTCTATTTTGATTTTTTGAGTGCATGTGAAGACATGAAACGCAGCACTGAAATCAAATAAACCACTTTCAGCTTTTCCTACACATGCGCATGCATATCCTTCACCAATCAAATTCTTGAATCAGGGATGTGCATTTTTGAAGCTATATAGGCACTGCTCGCCTTGTGTTAATATCACTTAAGTAAGAAGCTGCTGCTGCAATGGTAATTTGCATGCATGTGCTGTAAATTCGAGAAAGAGGATTCAGGGTGGAAAACATGTGAGCATTTCACCTATTTTCCCTGTCGCATCACAAGGGGCTGCTGGAGCAAGAAGCTCACTGATCCAGCAGTGCTCAACATCGTGGATGCCAAGTCGAAAAGTAAGCTGCTACTTGCTGCAGCGCTGTTCACAATGCAACACGTGCAATGTCTACGCATATATTAGGAGTGTAAATCACAATGACAGCACATCAATTGATGCTAAATTCTTAACACGGGCAATGAAGTATGTCTGAAGGGTTACTTAGTGATCTGTACCATAGAAAGTTATCTGCACTGGTTGATGTATGACATGTGGTTGAGTGGACGCATGGAAACACACATATGGCACATATCGCTCCGCTGAAACTGGTCAATGCATATCGTACTTTTCTTGATACGCAAGAGCGATAATCGGATCATAGGCTAAGGAAGAAATTTATTATCTTGCCAAAAATGCACTACATGAAATTATTCCCTACATGAAAGGATCTATTCACGCCAACATTGATTTCCTCTTCCCAAAGCTTTGGGAATTGTTTTTATTGACGTGTGCTTCTGCATTTATCCAGTGGCTTAGAAAACAGATAAAACCTATTTATCCTAATTCCTGCGTAATACTGCAGACAGCCAGAAAGAAGCTAAACAGAATCAAAGTAGAAATAAAACACCGAAGCAACTTTTCTGGTCCTCACTGCTATCATAAGTTAGATTTGGCTCAGAGAGCTAAATAGACACACTGCTGAATTATGCAGAGCAAATGAAATGAGCAATAAGAGACCGAAGCAGATTTATTTGTTCTTAACGCTCTATCAGAAGACAACTTGGCTCAGCCAGCCACACAAGCAGACAGTTATAAGCTTTCATGTAGGCATTTTATTGGAACTGTTTCTGCATCCCATACGTGCGTAAGTGCCCAAACTCAAACTAGTGTCTTGTTCTGTAGGTGAAACTTGCCTTTATCGCATTTACAGTGTTGCACAAGGAGCCCCAACGCCACACACCGCAGTAGTGATTCTGCTTGAAGTGAATTTGTGAACTCGCTTGACTCAGCTTGCACATACCTCATGCTATATATGCGAATAGTCACCCTCCTCGTGCAGTGTAAGCGTGGCTTTACTTCCAGAAAATAGTTTGGAACAGTGCGGGTTTTCTCTAGCTCGAGATGTACGATTTCCTTTTATGAATACATCTGCCGCGCAGTGTCCTGTAACGACTGAACTTATTCGGCTTAATTCCTGCCCCACACTTATAACAAATGAGATCAGAAACCAAGCACTGCAACAGCCTTTTCTTATTCTCATAGATACATATCAAGGCAATCAACCATGAGCCAGCACCAGACAACACACCGCTGCGTTCACTACAGCAAATGAGATCATAATCCGATTGTTGAAATAGCTTCTGCCGCCCTCACTGTTATACTGGAAGATCACTCTTGAGTCTACGACACAGCAGACAACATTGAGTAATGGCAAATGAGATTACAAACCAAACATTGCAATGGTCTCTTCTGATTCTCATAGCTACATGTCAAAGCAATCAATCCTGAGCAAGTTACGCACCACACACAGGCTTCTCAGTTAGCTCCAGAAATAAGTCTTAATAAAGCACACAAACGGCATATCTGGTCTTCTCTGCTCTCTGAAAGAGTTTCTTGCTTCTGCAGCTATGGAAACACAGGTATTTAAGCTAAACGCCGCACTCCACACTAACTGAACGGGGCAAAGGCGGCACTGGCGAATAGGTCGCAGCCTTACACATCTTGAAAGGACTCGCTAGCAGATAGGTCACTGTCGGAGTCCATGTCTTCACCCAGATGTATTATAATAGGTTGAACATGCGCACTTGCTTCACCGTCTCCTCTGAACTTAGTTTCAATGCTGATCACATGCTGAAGGGTGTTTGCCCTGTGCTTAGCTGTTACCTTGGCAACTTCTTCCCTCAGGAGCACCTCTACATCTGCCAGCTTAAATGTGTCATTTCTTGCTGCGACGCCTCACCTCATCTGTGCCCATATGCGCTCATTAGGACTGAGCTCACAATGGCAGGGCTCCCGAATACATCCTGTCCTTTCAGATGCACTGCCAATACGATACCTGATTTACCTTGTCTTAACAGAGGCCACAAGGCCGAGGAGCTCCGTTGTAAGGGTTTTTCATCCCAAGCAAGTCCTTCGGACGTCACCCACTCCTGAACCACATTTTTGCGCGTAGTTGTCGGAGGCACTGCTTCTTCCAGCCACGAGTGGTACGAGGTATTGTCCACGACAATTACACTACCGAGTGGCAGTTGCGGCAAAACGGCCCCAAACCACCTTTCGAAGCGGGTGTTGTCCGTCTCCTCGTGATAGTCGCCTGCCTTCGTACCCCGAAAGATGTCCAGGCACCCACCGACGAAGCCACCCTCGCTGTCGATGAGCGTTACAATCAGGCGCTATCCTTTCCATGACGGCTGCTTCAAACCTGTCGTCAGACCACGCATGAAGGCGTCGTGGTGGGAAGCAACCGTCGTGTCCGTTAAACAGTCGATATCGTGTGTCCCGCATTCACTCAGTTTCATCAAAGTAGAATATTTTTCGATTTTTCAATCCTGTACCTGGCGATGTCGTAGATGGTACTTCTGCTGCCACGCGACAAGTGTCGTGCCCGGTCGATCTAGCAGCGAGTTCCAGCTTCTCTTCTCATACCTGAACCCGATGTCATTCAGCAGCCGGCGCACAGTCCATGGCTTGAGAGGAGTAACATCGCAGCTAGCGTTGACATCCGCAGCAATTGCCGTCACTGTGGGGATCCCATTGCGGCAAAAAAGGCGATGCACGGACGACCGCAATGCGCACTTCGTGAAGCCGTCGTACACTTCTGTGCGTCGTCTCTTTGCCACCGCTTCGCTGGCACTTCGGGAGGGCGTCGCAAGATTGCAATCGTTATTTTTCAATCTCCTTCTTCACGCCCATCACCAACTCACGCGGATTCCAAGAAGATCGCTCATTGTCGCGACCGTTTCTTCAACGTTGCGTTCTGGGTGTAGATGCCACAAGCGAACGTACGCGTTCCGGGTCATCTCCCGCCCGCAGCTGAAGATGACACGACGCTTTTGTTTTTCTTGTACCATCTGCGTAGCCGGCGTAGCGTGGATGGGAACGGCCCACAAGAACGATAACACAGAACAGGGAACGATAACGCTGACTCGGACGCCACTTCTTCGGGCTCCAAACCAGAAAAGGAAACAGGCAATGCCTAAAACCAGAAGCAAGGGGTTGAGGGAAAACCCGGAAGAGCAGAAATTTACCATCAGCAATAAAATTGAAACTCACTACTCCGGCTGATGAATAAGTTTTCACGCGTTTCATTATATCGGCAAATAAAGAATTTTTAGCTGAGGTCTTATCTGGGCCCAAAATGAAAGGCGTCCTGAAGAACTACTTTTCGGCGCGGACTTCACTCAGAAAAGCTTGGCCTCGAGCGCTGCCTGCAGGTGCAAGGCGGTCGGCCGCGACGTCACGTTGGTAGAGCGACACCATTGGCTGGAAGCGGGGTAGTGGAAGTGGGGGATTGGGCTACGCCCCTTTTTTCTTGACTTGTATCCGAGTGTAGTCACGTGAGTTATAGATTGGGTTAAAAGTGAAAGTGGTGCCACTAGGGCTTGTGAGGTATCAAATTAAAGGTGTCGATAGGGGAATTACGTGGGACAAATTAAATAGTTGCTTCCTGCTTATATTCATGAACAGTGACGTGAGTGCATAGAGTTGGGTAAAAGTCAAGTGATGCCCTAGAGCTTGTTATCGCCCTCCCGAATGTAAAAAGAAAGTTGGCACATTCGAGAAGGGGGCTGATGGGGTGTTGAAAAGTGTGCTAGGATGTGTGTTCGCGCTGGTAGTGAAAGCGACAATACCATATCTGCACAAGATCCCGGCATCCCAAATCCAAAGTCGGCCATGAAGTCGTTCGGGGAAAATTCATTTCTTAAGCTCGCCGCGAGCAGACTTGTTCAGTTTGTGCTTCCTTCAAGCTTCCCTATTCTAAGGGAAGATTTTGTGCGTCTCCAATATTACTGGGTACTTTCTGACCCGTTTCGGAATGAGAACAGAATGAGCTCTGCATGCTGAGTGGTCGACGCAGCTCCGGTGTTTCCGAATAGGACGTTATCTACCGGGGCCCGATCGCGAAAGGAAGCCACATCTCTTACCGCACATTGGGCAGGGGTCGTTTGCTTTCGCGAAAAAAAAAGGCTGTTTGGGTGTATTTTCAGAAGCAATAAACACCTTTTCCTGATTTAGCGTCAAGAAAACTATAAAGGAATGCTACCAATAAATGTTTTGAAAAGCTCTTCAGCAGCCCTTTAAAAGCATGTCGAGCTTTTAATATGTGTGGAATCGTGTTTTTTCTATTTCCGATATTTTTCTAAAAAAACATGAAAAGAAATTTTTTCACGCCCTTCACTATTTGATGGAAATTACAACTCTACTGAGGTGGCATCTCCTTGCAATTCGAAATGAAGCTTTTGTCTTATATATATAAAAAAATATATTCATTTGTTTTGTTTGTTTATTGCAACTTTGTTACTTGTGGCTGATATGCCATGTGGAGCAACGTACGTAGCACCAACACAATAATGTACCAGGATGGTAAACATATCTATGGTGCTTTACGTTTTTATGGTAGTAAACAAATATACACATGAGGAACCAGCGCGCTTCAGAAGCCTTTTACATCCCCTGGCTGTCTTACAGCATGTAACTGAAAATACCACCCGCTGCAGTGGCTCAGTTATGCTGCTGAGCCCAAGGACGCGGGTTTGATCCCGTTCGTGATCTCTACTTTTCTTATGGAGGAGAAAAAAAGACGATCGTATGTCGAGATTTCGTCGCGCGTTAAAGGTGCGCAGGTTCTCAAAAGTAATCCAGAGCCCTCGTGGCCCAGGTGCACAGCCGCGGCGCGTAAACTCTCATAACTTGAATTTAAAAAGGCCCTATATCTCCGTCCTTTGCTGCAAATGCCATCGAAAGACAGTAGTCTTCTGCCATCCGAGCCTGTAAAACCCCCTTGTGTCACCCCCACCCTGGTCTCTTCCGTTCCCCCTCCACCACCATAGATGCAGTCGAAGTTTGCTCAATTTGATCCGACTCTCCTGCGTTCGCTGCATCTGTTCAGAGCTCTTTTTTCTGTGGCTATTTGGCGCGAATTAAATGCCCCCCAAAAAAGCAACACACAGCGCCTCAAGAAAGCAAGCAGTGCTTGCTCCAAAGTAGTGGATAGGGAGCGTCGTGCTGCTAGTGGGAAAAGAAACTCGAGCCACCGTCGGGAAAAGAGTTGTCAATCACGAAGCTGAGGAATTTGAAAGGCCGGTGAAGTAAAAATATAATCTTTTCCAGCAGTCCCATGACGGCACCTTATTGCAGTGCCAGACTTTCATGTAGTGAAATTTGTTAGAAACGACTTCATGCTCTAGAGAGTATGTTGCAAGCCACCGACGGAACGAGTAACGACAAGGAACGAGTAACGCCAGTCACGTGATGCGCCGTCCAGAATGACTGTCACCAAGAATACTCGTGGCGACGTCACCCTTTTCTTAGGGAATGCGCGTTGCAACAGCGCCATGATGCGCCCTGCAAGATGTTTCGCAGGGTTACTCTTTTAACGTGACAGCACTATACTGTCTTTTCTGCTCCTTAAAAGTGCAATGAATAAATCGACATGCATGTATTCCAATATACAGATACCTGTTTGTGTCGTCTCGGTACAACTATTCACAACTATCGGAACACTGGCACCATGATTTGTAAACTATTCCACCATAAAAATAAGGAAAGTTTAGGAGAGGCTGTGACCACCTCTTTCGTGCAACCGGTAACGCCATCTTAGGAGTGTTCACTTGTTCTTGTATTTTGAGCCCATTCTCCCTTTGGTTCTCCTTAAGTCGCTTCTCGCTTCGTCTTCTCCAACTGTGTCCTCTGAACCTGTGGAAGCAATTTTGTAGCTTCGGCAGCAACGAAAATTGACCACTTCGATTGTTTCAGCTTGTCCCGCAAAACGACATATTGCCGCACTAGCGACGCCGCAGCTGCGAATTCGTTTGTCAATTCGCACCATATAGAGCGGGCTTATGGCACCCTACTTGCATTTACGCTTAGGGCAATAGATCTATTTTTGCCACAAGTGTGGTTCCAGAACATGAATACTCATCCGCCCACTTTCATTCCAATACCGTATGAATTCGAGGCGCAGACAAAGAAGTGGCTATGATTATCATTGTAACGATCGTCCTTCTGCAGCTCCGCTAGACATCTTGTACCTCATCACATAGCTTAGCTTTGAGGCTCACTTCATTCGACTGTTACAGTATATATGCCCAAATCCGAGTAACGGTTTTTGCAGTGGGTCAGAAAAATGAGCCCGTATTTAGGAAGATCCCCGTACAAATATTTTCCGGGGTGGGCTGACAGCAACACATGTGAAGTTCCCACTGCGTTCCCTCTTCGCCCTTGTGTTACTTCGCCATCGTGCCCCGCTTGGGCCAACTACATTATGCAACCGGCCAGCGCGGACGGTGTGCAAGCCGTGTCTTGGCACGGAGTGTTCTACGAAGGCCGCATTACCTTGGTTACACAAGCGGCTGCCATAGAAATGCTGCACCTTATCAATATTATTTTATTTTATGAGAAATAATATGGATTACGTTCGAAACTGTGTAGTATATGTTATACAACTCCCAGACGGCAGATAAAATTATCGTTCGAGCGAATGACATTTGCTTTAAATGTCAATGTTTCAGTGCTACACGACAACACCGAAGGACGTTTGAGATGAATGATATTTAGCGGCGAACCGTGGTTCGGGAGCATTCAGCGGCGAATAGAGTGCCTCGACAGCAGTGCCGCATCAACAGTGAAGAAAGTTCACTAATAATACACCAAAAAAATACGGTTTCTAAAAAGTGCCAGCAAACATATTTCCCCTTCATATTGTGTTTAAAATAAAGAAAGGCAAACAAGTATTATGTTAAGATAAAATCGCGCCCACAATGTGCGCTGTACCCTAATACGGATTTTTCGTGGACTTGTGTCGGCTTGTAATATCAACTGATGTCACCTAAACTGGTGATCTTTCTAACTTTATTTAAAGATATTCCTTCGTTATCTTTTCAAAAAATAGATTGTATGAAAACATTCTAGATGGAGACCTTTCATTTGATCTCCCCCAAGCCCCAGTAGCGTCACACTCACGTTTACCCCAACCTATGACTCACGTTACTATCTCATGAGTATAACTAGGAAGAAATTTTTAATTTGTCCCATGTGATTCCCTTCATCGAGACCTTTAATTATACCTCACAAGCCCTACTGGCACCACTTTGACTTTTAACCCAATTTCTGACTCACGTTACCATCTCCTGACTATAACCAGTAACCGACTTTTAATTTGTCCATGGTTCCCCTCATCGAGACCTTTATTTTGATACCTAACGAGCCCTAGTGGCAACACTGACTTTTACCCATTTGGACTCACGTGACTATCTCATGACTATAACAGAAAGCAATTTTTAATTTGTCCAACGTGATTCCCTTCATGGAGACATTTAATTTGATACCCCCACAGGCCCCAGTGCACCACTTAGACTTTTACCCCAATCTATGACACATGACTGTCTCATGACTATGATCAGGAAGCAATTTTTAACTTGTCTCCACGTGATTCCACCCATTAAGACCTTTAATTTGATACCTCACGAGTCACAAGCCCTAGTGGCAACACTGACTTTTAACCAATTTTGTGACTCACGTGACTATCTCATGACTATAAGAACAAAGAATTTTAAATTGTCCCACGTGATTCCCCTCATCGAGACTTTAATTTGATACCCCACAGGCCCTAGTGCACCACTTTGACTTTTAACCCAATCTATAACACCTGACTGTCGCATGACTATGATCAGGAAGCAATTTTACTTGTCCCACGTGATTCCACTGTGAGGAAAAGACCCAAGTTTCGTTTTGTTTTCTCTGTGTGTGTTTTTTAATTATTACACTGTGACATGGGCCGTGAGTGAACTCAAGCTACCAGTGCAACACGGAAGAGAAGACGACGGGCTGTGGGCAGGTGGCGCGACAGCTGGGCAAAAATCGAGGGAAGAAGAGAACGAAGCCAGAAGGGCTACGAGTGGGACGTGCGAAGAGGCTCGTGCCACGGAACCACGGGCTGGGGGACGTTCCTTCTAGAGGAAGAGCTCCTGCCGTCGTTCCTGCTGCGGGCCTTCACCCAGGGCGTGCCTCAACAAGCCACAAGGACCTCATCCGGTCCTTGTGGCTTGTTCCAGGACCAAAGGGCGGCCTGTCGAGCGGCTCCTGCCAGGGCGCAGTTGCCGAGTGCGGCCTTGGCCGACGCTACCAGGGCGCTCATCTCCGGGGTCGTTCGTGAGACGTGGTCCTCTCGAGCTCAGCTGGGATCAGACATCGGTGCGCTGTCCCGTGGCAAGCGCCGCACACGGTAGAGCAGCTGTGTGCCGGCGACGATCCAGTTGCAGCAGTCGTGCCACCCCTGCCCTCGCTCGCTTCGACGGCCACATCAACTGACGACGAGAAGGCGTCGGGACCTGTCAGTGAGACGACGGCTTTGATTATCCCGAACCCTACTCGCGAGGGACGTTGGTGTGGGGCAGAACAGACAGTAGCTCGAGAATTGCCGAACTGTATTTTGGGGTCACTTGTCATGTGAGACTGACGCGAAAATGACGAGTTAATTTGTTTCCCCGCTCCCGTACTCAGGACTTGTGGAACAGATAAACATCTGAGTTTCTTTTTCCCTCTCTCACAACGTCCTCTGTCGCCTCCTTTCTCGTCCGACCGCACACGAAAGCGTGACGAACGTCCATTCACCATCACAATTGCTGGCGTCCGCGACAGGACGAATCTCTCTCGCTCATCTGAGAGCCTCACGCTGTTCTTGTGTAAGGACTAGAATGGAAGAGAAGAGAAACGTTAGTGGAGCTAGAAAGGAGATGGTCTGAGGGAGAGGCGTTGCGGGCATGGGTGACCGATGAAACAAAAAGATATGAGGGGCGCAACGAGCAAAAGAAAGAGAAGAGGCACGCATAGCAGCACAGGCTGAGCATGAGCGAGAAATGGCTCGCATGGAGGCTGAGAGACTCCTCCTTGAGGAGCGACGCCGAGTTTCGGAGGCGCAGCTTCCGAGCGCGAGTTTGGTGGATGAAGTGTAGGTTCCGGTCAGAGTTTTAAAAAGCCCGCACAAGATGATTCCTCCCTATAATGAGGGTATCGGATGAACTGGATGCATACATCCAGAGATTTGAAAGGGTTGCCACGAGCCAAGGGTGGCCACCGACAAGTGGGCTTTGTCCTTGAGCTTATGCCTGACGGGAGAAAGCCTTGACCGTGATCGGGCGGATGTCTGCTGAAGACAGCACGGACTACACAAAGCTCAGCAAAAACGCTGCTCCACGGTTCCGATACACGGAGAGGGATACCGCTTGAAGTTTAGGGATGCGCGGGCCCGAGAATGCCGAGACGGGTCGACAGTTCGCGGGACGTCTCTCTGGGTACTTCGACCATTGGCAAGAGCTGGCGAAGATTCCGAAGACGTACGACGCACCTACGAGACAAGATGATCTCCGAGCAATTTCTCAGGCGGTGCGACGAGAGGTTGGCGATCTTCCTGAAGGAGCGGGGAAGTAATAACTTGGACATGTTGGCGACAACAGGCAGATCAGTACTTGGAAGCCCAAGGAATCGTGAATCTCGCTCGAGGAAAGGAAGAAAAGGGAGAACCGATGGTTGCTGCCAAAGCTGGCACCGCGAACGAAAGCAAAGGAAAGCCGCTTTGCTTTCTGTGCAACAAGCCGGGTCACCGAGCTTCGGATTGTTGGTCAAAATCACGAGCACAGAAGTCACCACCGTGCTGGAAGTGTAAGAGGACAGGACACCGACCAGAGAATTGCCCTGCAAATTCTGGAAAACGTGGGGAAGCATCGTGCTCCGTCTTAGGACCCCAGAAAGCGCAGCATGACGAAACGATGGAGACCTGGGGATGACAAGCAACAGGTCAATCATAGTCATGACATGTGCGATAGTACCCAAAACAGTACAACTTGCGATGGAGGTTCGAAGCCGTTACCGACAGTAGAGGGCTATCTGGAGGGAACACCTGTTACTGTATTACGGGATACCGGATGTAATACCGTAGTAGTGAAACGGTCACTCGTACCAGACTGCAAACTGACCTGGTAGCACCCGTACCATCCACTTACTAGACCGGTCTGCAAAGAGCCTACCAGAGGCTAAGGTGTACGTCGATTCGCCGCTCTTTAAGGGAGAGGTGCTTGCTGTTTGCATGGAGAACCCGTTGTACGAAGTAGTGCTGGGAAACTTTCCGGGTGTACGTGCAGACCGCACACATATCGCAAAGCCGGAACAACGACCGAGTCTCTCTCAGGACTGACCATGAGCATGTTGGCCGTAAAGAGAACCTAAAGACACGACTGCTTTGAATAGAGAACGGCAAGGGAACGTGTCAGCAGCTGCAGGGAAAGAAGGGAAAAAGCCAAGAGAACTGCTTGTGCCACAGATCAACCCTTAGATAATCAGCCCGGAAGAATTACGGAAATTCAGCGCGCAGACCCCACGCTGGAAACTTGTTTCACGGCTGTGGGAAGGAAAATCACGTCCAAAAATTCGGCAGTCACTGAGTTTGTGCTGATACGTGACGTTCTTTTCCGACGCCACCACACGGCAGAACGGCGAGACTTGGAGCAACTTGTAGTCCCCAAGAATCTCCGGAACAGCGTGGATGAAGATGGCTCATGAAGGTCTTCTGGCTGGTCACCAGGGGCAACGAAGGACTGCAGACCGGGTCCTTGAAGAATTTTATTGGCCGGTGTACAGGCCGATGTTATACGTTTTGTAAAGTCGTGCGACATCTGCCAAAGGACGGTACCAAAACACCTCGTCGGTAGAGTTCCTTTGGGAAGTATGCCCATCATCGACACGCCATTTCAGCGGGTCGCAATTGACATTATCGGCCCTCTGTCCCCAACTTCATCTAAGGGAAACCGATACATATTAACGATGGTAGACTTCGCTACGCGTTACCCGGATGCGGTAGCACTACCAAGTATTGAGACCGAGCGGGTAGCGGAAGCGCTTGTAGAAATGTTTCCCGTGTCGGAGTTCCGCGAGAAATAGTGAGCGACCGTGGGAAGTCGTTCACCTCGAACCTTATGCAGGAACTCGGGCGACTGCTCTCGTTTCGGCAACTACCCACAACTCCCTATCACCCATGGCCAACGGACTGGTGGAAAGGTTTAATGGAACTCTAAAACAAATGGTCCGCCGTATGTGTCAGGAAAAGCCGAAACAATGGGATAGATACCTAGCTCCATTGCTCTTCGCATACCGTGAAGTTCCACAAAGGAGCCTGGGATTCTCCCCATTCGATCTCCTCTATGGTCGCTTCGTACGGGGCCCGATGTCAATTCTTAAGGAACTGTGGACAGGGGCCAACATTGATTGCGATACGAAGACAACATACGGATATGTCGTAGAGCTTAAGGAGCGACTGCAGAACACCTGCAAGGTGGCGCATGAAGAACTCCAGAAGGCGAAAATGACACAAAAGAAGTATTACGACAGAAGAACAAAAGTTCGACAACTAGCACCAGGGGACAAGGTACTGCTGCTTCTACCTGCAGATAAGAACAAGCTGATATTAACATGGAAGGGACCCTTCACGATCGTCGCCAAACACAGTGAATATGACTACCTGATAGACCTTGGAGCCCGGAGGAGCCTATTTCACATTAACCTTCTAAAGAAGTACGAGGAAAGAGAGTCCGAGACTGCAGTACCGCAACACGCCGCCGTTACTGTTCAGACGGACACTACTTATGAACGAGACATACCGTTTGCTGCTCTACATCAACTGGAAACATATCGAAATGCAGAAGTGGCAACGACCTTGAGCGATCAGTAGAAAAACCAGATTAATAAACTGCTGCAAGATTTATCCGAGGTGTTTTCGGATGTACCGAGAAAAACAAACGTTGTCGAGTGCAAGTTGCGCCTAACCACTGAAACGCCGGTAAAGGTACGTCCGTACCCATACCATTTGCTATCCAAGAAGCTGTAGAGCAGGAAGTTCAGGACATGTTAGCGCAAGGAATATTTGAACCTTCGGATTCACCTTATCAAGCACCAATCGTCGTGGTGAAGAAGAAAGACGGGAGCATTCGGCTCTGTATTGACTTCAGGCAGCTAAACCGAGTCGTAGTGACGGACAACGAACCGATACCTCGAGTGGACATGATGTTTGCCAAACTGGGCCAAAGCCGCTACTTCTCGAAGTTTGACTTCACGAAAGGGTATTGGCAGGTGCCCATGCAAGACGCATCGAAACCCTTAACCGCGTTTCAAGCTTCTTCTGGTCTCTATCAGTTCAGATTCATGCCGTTCGGCATCAAGACTGCACCTGCGGTCTTTAACCCGACTGATGAGACGAGTTGTAGAAGGAATACCAAACATCTATCACTATTTTGACGATGTGCTAATAGCTACCAAAACCTGGGAAGAGCACATTACCACGCTCACCCTGTTTCTGGAACGTGTTAGGGCTGCTCATTTGACGATAAAGCCTTCCAAAAGTGAGGTGGCTTTCACTGAAGTAACGTTTTTGGGGCACATTGTGGGGAACAATCTTCTGAGGCCCCAGATTGAGACGTTAGAGAAAATCCAGGCTGCAAAAAGACCACAGACGAAGAAAGAAGTTCGCTCTTTTCTTGGCTTAACTGGATATTACCGGGACTTCGTACCCAATTACTCCACTGTGGTCGCCCCTCTGACGGAAACTCACCAGAAAACGAGGTCCTAACAAAAGGTCACCTGGGAAGAATGCTCACGAGCAAGCGTTTGTAGCACTACAACGGCTCCTATCATCGAGCCCGGTATTACGGTCACCGCACTTGCAGGAGCCTTTCATCCTACGCACGGATGCATCATCCTCTAGTGTTGGAGCTGTTTTAATGCAGCGCCACGAAGGGGTCTTACATCCAGTAGCCTACGCAAGTCGAAAGCTCCTCGAGCGAGAAGCTCGCTACTCCACGATCGAAAGAGAAGCGCTGGCACTTGTGTGGGCCATTCAAAAGTTTCATGTTATCTGTTTGGAAAGAGATTCGTGCTGCAAACTGACCATCAGCCTCTCGCTTACATAAACTCTGCGAAACAAACAAATAGCCGGGTGCTCCGCTGGAGTCTGTTACTCACTGAGTATGACTTCGTGGTGGAATACATTAAGGGCTCCGACAACGTAGGGGCCGACTACCTCAGCCGCATTTGACTTCCACCTACCCTCTCATCGCTTCGTTCCACCGTTTCAAAACGAACTCGTGTGCACAATTTTGGTTTCCTGGATGGGTCACATTTTCCCTGAACTGAACGGACATCTGTGAGCAATGTTTTTTTTATCTACTTCTGGACGTGTGTGTGCATTCGTACTCCGTGCGCTTGTGGACAAGTTGTTTTTCCAAACAACTTTCTTGAGCAGGGGGATATTGTGAGGAAAAGACCCAAGTTTCGTTTTTTTCCCTTGTGTGTTTTTTTTTAATTATTACACTGTGACATGGGCCGTGAGTGAACTCAAGCTACCAGTGCAACACGGAAGAGAAGACGACGGGCTGTGGGCAGGTGGCGCGACAGCTGGGCAAAAATCGAGGGAAGAGGAGAACGAAGCCAGAAGGGCTACGAGTGGGACGTGCGAAGAGGCTCGTGCCACGGAACCACGGGCTGGGGGACGTTCCAGAGGAAGAGCTCCTGCCGTCGTTCCTGCTGCGGGCCTTCACCCAGGGCGTGCCTACCTCATCCGGTCCTGGTGGCTTGTTCCAGGACCAAGGGGCGGCCTGTCGAGCGGCTCCTGCCAGGGCGCAGTTGCCGAGTGCGGGCCTTGGCCGACGCTACCGAGGCGCTCATCTCCGGGGTCGTTCGTGGGACGTGGTCCTCGCGAGCTCAGCTGGGATCAGACATCGGTGCGCTGTCCCGTGGCAAGCGCCGCACACGGTAGAGCAGCTGTGTGCCGGCGACGATCCAGTTGCAGCAGTCGTGCCACCCCTGCCCTCGCTCGCTTCGACGGCCACATCAACTGACGACGAGAAGGCGGTCGGGACCTGTCTGTGAGACGACGGCTTTGATTATCCGAACCCTACTCGCGAGGGACGTTGGGTGTGGGGCAGAACAGACAGTAGCTCGAGAATTGCCGAACTGTATTTTGGGTTCACTTGTCATGTGAGACTGACGCGAAATGACGATGTACTTTGTTTCTCCCGCTCCCGTAACTCAGGACTTGTGGAACAGATAAACATCTGATTTTCTTTTCCCTCTTCACAACGTCTCTGTCGCCTCCTTTCTCGTCCGACAGCACACGAAAGCGTGACGAACGTCCATTCAACATCACATCCACCCATTAAGACGTTTAATTTGATACCTCACAAGCCTTAGTGGCCTCACATTGACTATTAACCCAATCTATGACTCACATGACTGTCTTATGACTAGAACCAGGAAGCAATTTTAACTTGTCCCACGTGATTCCACCAATTAAGACCTTTAATTTGATACCTCACAAGCCCTAGTGGCCTCACATTGACTGTTAACCCAATCAATGACTCACATGACTGTCTCATGACTATGGCCAGGAAGCGAATCTTACTTTGTGCCCCATGATTCCACTCATTAAGACCTTTAATTTGATACCTCACAAGCCCTAGTGGCCTCACATTGCATTTTAACCTAATCCATGACTCACATGACTGTCTCATGACTATGACCAGGAAGCGAATTTTTCTTTGTGCCCCATGATTCCACTCATCGAGACATTTAATTTGATACCTCACAAGCCCTAGTGGCACCACTTTTACTTTTAACCCAAAATATGACTGACATGACTGTCTCATGACTATGACCAGGAAGCAATTTTTAACTTGTCCCACGCGATTCCACTTACCGAGACCTTTAATTTGATACCCCACAAGCCCTAGTGGCACCACTTTGACTGTTAACCCAATCTATGACTCACATGACTGTCTCATGACTATGACCAGGAAGCAATTTTTAACTTGTCTCACGTGATTCCACTCATTAAGACCTGTAATTTGATACCTCACAAGCCTTAGTGGCACCATTTTGACTGTTAACCCAATCTATGACTCACATGACTGTCTCATGACTATGACCAGGAAGCAATTTTTAACTTGTCCCACGTGATTCCACTCATTAAGACTTTTAATTTGATACCTCACAAGCCCTAGTGGCCTCACATTGACTTTTAACCTAATCCATGACTCACATGACTGTCTCGCGACTATGACCAGAAGCAATTTTTAACTTGTCTCACGCGATTCAACTCATAGAGACCTTTAATTTGATACCCCACAAGCCCTAGTGGCACCGCTTTGACTGTTAACTTAATCTATGACTCACATGACTGTCTCATGACTATGACCAGGAAGCAATTTTTAACTTGTCCCACGTGATTCCACTCATTAAGACCTTTAATTTGATACCTCACAAGCCTTAGTGGCCTCACATTGACTGTTAACCCAATGAATGACTCACATGACTGTCTCATGACTATGACCAATAAGCGAATTTTACTTTGTGCTCCACGATTCCCCTAATCGAGGCCTTTAATTTGATACCTCACAAGCCCTGGTGGCCTCACTTTGACTTTTAACCCAATCCATGACTGACATGACTATCTCATGACTATGACCAGGAAGCAATTTTTAACTTGGCCCACGCGATTCCACTCATTAACACCTTTAATTTGATACCTCACAAGCCCTAGTGGCACCACTTTGACTTTTAACCCGAACCATGACTCACATGACTATCTCATGACTATTACCAGGAAGCAATTTTTAACTTGTCCCACGCGATTCCACTCATTAAGACCTTTAATTTGATACCTCACAAGCCCTAGTGGCACGACTTTGACTTTTAACCCAATGCATGACTCACATAACTATCTCATGACTATGACAAGGAAGCAATTTTTAACTTGTCCCACGCGATTCCACTCATTAAGACCTTTAATTTGATACCTCACAAGCCCTGGTGGCATCACTGACTTTTAACCCAATCTATGACTCACATGACTGTTTCATGACTATGACCAGGAAGCGATCTTCAATTTATCCTACGCGATTCCCCTCACCGAGACCTTTAGTTTGTTACCTCACATGCCCTAATGACATCAATTTGACTTTACCAAATCAATGGCCACTAATCAACTAATTAACCTAAATTTTGCGTAATTAAAATGAACGCGCGTCGCTCGGACCTAGTTTCTGGCAAAAAATGTGCGTGTCACGTGACCAACATCATCACGGTAACGAGCCGTTGCTCTTTTAAACTGCACGTAAACAGGCATGCTCCACATTCACACGCCAGGAAATACCCAGTTCAGTTTTGCGATTTTCTTCCGCTGGTGGCGCTGTTGAATGGCGCCAGCAGCGCCACCTGTCCCACGTTCGGGGCCCTCGCGTGTGGTTCGTACAGCGGAGCAGCTGGCTGTATAAGCCACGTCAGCGCGTGCGGGCACGCGTGACGGATCCTCCCGACGAGCACGGATGCACACGCGTGCGCGCACGCGTGTGCACCCGTGCTCGTCGGGAATATTCGTCAGCGTATCAGACCGAACACGGCCCAGAGCGACGTTCAGAGTTTCCTGGTCGAGGTAATGCAGACACTACAAGTACGGTAGAAGAGACTTCAACATGAACGTGACCACGCAATCGGGTAAATGGAGTGAGAGCTTCATGCTAGACAAATACCCGTTGCGTCTAACGACCCCACTTCGACCCACCACACAAAGCCATTCCTGCATAGATCTCACGTTTTCAAACACACTGCGTCTAGTCACAATGGCAGAACATCCGAGTATCTAACAGAGCGATCACAAGGCAAAACTGCGTAAATGTAAAGTCGTTCGTTCTTAGTGGTCCAAATAAAGCAAAGACTACTATACTTAAGAAACGTGTCTTTTTTCTGTCACCTTGCTTCAAACAAATCAAATACCCCTCTGTATAACGACAACGATGGAAAAAATTAACCCCACCTCCCCGAAGGGAATCGTGAGGAAATGCGAATGCATCACGCGCTCTTCGCTTCGCAGCCTTGTCTTCCGCTTCTTCTTCTCCTCCGGTTGAAGATGACGTTGAAGCCACTACAGTGACGTCACCTCCAGCGAGAGGTGTAATGCTCGAACTGGATTGTATTACACTTCTTGCTCGAGGTACCGTTGCCGGCAGACATTCCATTTATATATACTTGCGACCGAGCGAACGGGAGAGTGGGGCGAGCGTCGAGAGGAGAAGCACCGAAGCACCGCGCCTACCCTCGCCTACACTCTCCCACACACGCGGGAGCTCCGGCGAGCTCCCGCGATGCGAGCGCCCTCACACGCCCGAGCGCGCTCCTCCTCTCCACTCACTCGCCGCTGATCCGCCCGCACCACCTGCTCCGGTTGCTAGGGGAGAGGAGGAGCGCGCGCGCTCGCAGCTGTTGCTATGGGAGAGGGGGTGAGAGCGGAGAGATAACACCTGCGGGCGCGTGGACGCCGCACGGCGCCTGACATGGCTCAACTAAGAAATGCATTCGCATTTAAAACGCGAAGATTTAGTACGTCTACCAGCGGCGAACCGGCCAACCCAGCGCTAAAGCTGAACCAAGCAAACGATCAAACTCGGACGATCACACGACAAACTGAACGACTAAAGCTTCGCGTTTTGCCATCGTTGTCCGTGAGACAGAGGAATAGTTGATTTTTTACAGGTGGTTTTTGCAGGTTCTTCAAACACTATTGTAACCCAACATAACTTAGCTCAACCTGAATCTGAAACCAAAGTTAAGCCTGGCATTAAACCCACCCTAAAAGTAAGGTAAACCTGAGTAATGTAATCAGATCTAATCTGACTAGAGAGAGAGAGAGAGAGAGAGAGAACATTACTTTATTGATGGTTCTGAAGGGTAGACGACTTGGACGGTCTCCCTCCCTTCTCTCGCCGTCAGCCAGGATTCCGTTGGATCCTCGGGGCGGCATTCGGCCATCCGGACTGCTGTCATTGTGCCTCCGGGTGGAGCTGAGCAGAACAGTCTCCCATTGTTCTGCACTCTTAATTTTGTATCTTTTAAGTGTATTTACATCGGATTTGCTCATTTCGGCGGAAGTATTTTTTTGGTGCTCATGGATGGACCGTATCATGTGGTATTGGTTAGCTCGGCGGTTGCACAAAGTGCATAGGTTGAGCAAAGGTCTGGATAGAGTATTTTTTTAATTTGATTTCTTGAAAACGTACTGATGCGGTGGAATCACCCTTACATATTCTCTCCCACCATAATCACCATCTTCACTTTTACAGCGAAGATGTTGATGGCTAAGGTACCTATCATTTTTCTTGTGCTGTGGGCATGTGCATAGAGAACGATGTTAGGTCGCAACATCGCTAGTGTAGAACAACGGGGGGGACCGTATTGCTTAGTTCCGACCCAGCGGATCAAGTCTCGGCTATTCAGTCTCTCCGAGACGCTGCTAAAGCCCTAGGGCTCTTGGCCGACGTCTTGGATTACTGGCTGTCACCCAATGAAGTCATTTTATCAGGATTGAAGACGCACCAGTTGGTACATAACGAGTTACAAAACGCGCCGAAACGAGACTACAGAAAGGGCACAGAGACAAGGCCCGGTCTATGTGCCTTTAATTGTCGGCCTCCTTATAGCCCGTTTCAAAACTAAAGAAAATAATGACGCTAGTTCATCCGACCACTACTTCGAGCGTACGGCCGCAATGGAGCTTCGTCGTCACAAACAGCGGCAGGTTTGGGCGCTTCTGAACAAAGCAATGGTGTCCCCACCTGTCGCCGCGCACAAAGCACAGTGCACTTGCCTTGACAACGATGTAGTGCGCAGTGAAGACGACTTCGAAAACGTCCGCCATGTGGATTATAATTCGTTTTGCCTCTTTTTTATCTTCTCTGTGCGTTCGAGAGATTCGTGTCCAGGTATCCAGATGAGCCGCGTTTCAGGTATGTGGGCACTATTCTTAAGAATTGAAGTGCCGTTTTGCTTGATGCGGCCTCGTTGGTAACTGCGGCATGCCGCCTGCGAATCCGTCAAAATTGTAATTGCATCTTTTCCCGTCGTGATGGCCTGGGGCAATAGCGGCTTCTTCAGCAGCTTCCGTTGATGTTGTTGCGGACGGTGAGGGCGGTTGTTACTCGCCCTGCTGCATTGGCGACACACACGACGTGGGCTGGCTTGTTTATGTACGGAGACGCGTCCGTATACCTTGTTGTTGGACTGTCGCCGTATTTATTATTGAGCCGCTGCCACGCGCGTTATACACCGGGCCCATTACCATAGAGGGACAAACACCGCATGCGGCCCCCAAAACAGAACCGCTTGTCAGGTATGCTGACATTCTCATTTATTACCGTCAAGGCCGAAGAACCTCCCCGACTCCGCACTCCCAATTAACAAGAGCAGAAGCCACCACCCTTCGAAGACTACAGACAAATACGTACCCCCATAGAACCCTACTCCATGCGATTTGCCCTACCCAATACCCGGCTACCTGCAATTTCTGTCCAACTCCCGGCACACTGTACCACCAGATTTGGGAGTGCCAGAAGACCCCAGGCCTTGCTCCAATAACCTCCCCCTCCTACAAGCAGTGGGTGAACCGCCTGACTGAGTCCGGACCTTGGGATCCAGCGTGAACTGGTGAAGAGGGCCTGGACCGCCAGCCGAGCTCAGGGTATCCCGGAATAGGGAAGCCCCCCACCAGGCGGGTGCCCTAACATCTGCACCAGCTTGACAAATGAAGATTTATTCACCATCATCATCTCTGTGCGTTTCTTACTTACGTTTCGTAGGCGACGCCTTCTCGAGTGTAGGCATATCTTTCGCGTTCATGTGAAAGTACACAAGGCACCAAGTGCCGGCGCGGGTACGCGTAGTTCGAATTATCTTTGAGGCCGCCCACCCAGTGTTCGAATTAGCGGGTTTTTTTTTCTACATAGGCTCCTGAGCAGCTTGGCCGAACCAAATCGCACAGTTCGCAACTATCCACCGATTGGATTAACTGTCATTTGAATTAACGAACTTTCACTGTGTTTTTAGTAGCGCGTAAGCATTTCAATGTAGACCCGTCCAGGAGACTCTTGTGGCCGTCTCCATCGCTCGATGCTCACCCATCCTCCTGTTGTTATGCTGTTATAAATGTCGCAGGCCTTGAAATTTTCACGGCCCACCACAAATTAATCACCCTATAAATGTCAATTGCTGTGTTTCATTTTTATATATTAGCAAAGCCGATATTATGCAGGCTCGGCGCATTGCGGTTCATTGGGGCAGGCACATATCTTGCGGAGGCAATTAGGGTGGGCGTTGGGGTATCCACGCCGTACGTCAGACAGCCCACATTGCCCCTGGAAAAGAACCTTTTCAGCAATGCATTTGCGTATACTGGGAAACCTTACCTGAAGGGTCTCGGTGTACGGCACTTCATACATGCGTACATAAGGTCTTACGGAACCTATTGTAGAGATCCCCCAAGGCCTTTTTGCTTTGGCGTTCGACTCCTCGTGAGGTTCAACAACCACTTCCTAGCAGTGCACTTGTTAAGAGACCCTAGAGTATTGCGGATATGGCTTCGGCCTTTCTTGCGTGTGCGTTCTCGGTATCTTGAGTGGTTCCGGCCTTCACGTCGAGGACAAAGGGTTCCTGACATCGTATACCACACCGGATTGGCCGCCAAACGTGCTGCTGTTCCCCTTTTGCCCATGCTCGTATGCAGCTTTACGGCCGTTGTAGTTTAGCTGTGGGTCTTTTCAACGCACCGCGCGAGAGCATTCAGGAGAAAGCTTGCGTCCACGATGTGTGTTTTGTGCAACTCTGTTTTTCCACACAGTCGGGCTTTACCTCGCCCATTTCCTAGTTTTCTTGGTGTGACAGAAGTCGTTTATCCATCGCCTTTTTGCCCATGTGTAGGTAATGTGACAGCTTGTTTCGTTATTATCCATTTCCCCGTCTCCCAAAGCTGCCAACGTGCCAACTTTAACATTTAATGTGGGCCTGCCCTTTCGATTCCTACGATCAAATCTCCAGCATCCAGCCATGCAGGAAGGCGTTGGGTTGCTCTAAACAGGTGATTGAGGAGGCGCTGGCACGCAGAGCTACCGAAGTCGCTGCTGGCCGTCGTCCAGCCTGCCACAAACGCACAGTGACCATGGCTTGAATAAAATTTTTCTCTTTATCACTCTCTCTCCGTCACCGAGGTTCCCGGTTGGCGTTTAAACGCATACGTACGTATATAACAGGGCGTTAATAACCGACACTGCGTCGACTTTCGCTGCCATCTACGTTATTCAAAGAAGTGGGACCCGTTTGAGTTCATGGGAAACCGCAGTGAACGGTCTTTCGGACTCCTTTATACCTCAAAGCTACTAACCTTAGTTTATCCTGTCGACCGGTTCATTGTCGGTAGCTTGGACCCTGTTGGGTAATTCCGCAAACCTGTTCCTCTCGGCGGCGATCACAGGCGAAGGGGAAAAGGTATTTTTGAGCAGTGGTTCACCGTCGAGGTTGGCCTGATCCGGGTCACGTGAACACCGTTGCCGACAACCACCAAACGACGACAAAAGCGCCCGAATTCAAAAACGAACCAGCAGAAAGCACATAGAGTGACCCGGGTCTTAGCCACCTTTGTCACACAAGGCTGTAGCAATCTGCTTACTGTGGAAGTCTGGGCCTATGATTCCTTCCTGCTTAGTGGCCAGGTTCATATGAATAAAAGTATCTCGGTGGGATAGCTGCCCAAGTGCGGCTCCCGTACGGTCTGTTTCAATGAACGACCCGGCGAAATTGATCTAATTACAAGAAAAATGTGGCTGATTCCGGCTTGGAAAGACTAGGCTGGAACACAGTGTGTGATGACTTAGATAATCTTTCAATCTCAAAGAGCAAGCAAACCATAAGAGACATTTTGAGAAACCTTTGAAGCTCTGTGAAATAGACGCAAAACGTGTGCGATGCTTATAGACCTCAGCCGTCACCTCACCCCGGAAGGTATTTAACACAAAATTTCACTGCAAGGACTTTATGCGTGACGCACAATTTTTTCCTGGAACCACGCCTCGTAATTTGTGATAAACGAGGAGGGGTTGTGAGAATGAGAGCTCTCGGAAAATACCTCAAATGAAGCTACACAGGTGGAGTGAGTATTAGAGGTGCCAGTACTATGTTGGATCTCTTTCAGTTACACAGTGAAAAAAACCCTGACGTCGATAATTGCATACAACGGAATTTCAACCTTGAAATAGTGAAATCAAAACCAAACGTCAGCATGTTCTGTTCTGGCCAGCCAATGACCTGCCGAAGCTAACAAAAACGAGGAGGTGTAAACATAGCGTTTTATCTTCAGTGAGCGTAGGTAGTCCGCCAAAGGTGCTACGTGACCGCTATCTACAGCGGGACAGAATGGGGTGACGGACACGCCATTTGATTCTCCCCCGCAGCTCCAGGAGCCGGGCGGTGGTGAAATAGAGGCTTGAAGGGGATGAAAGCGGGGCAATGGATTTAGGGAGAATCTCCGCTTCGCTGCCGATGGGTAATGGGGGAAGGAGGGAGTAACGGACGTGCTCTGATTTTAAGGGAGGCACGGGCACGTTTTCAGGTCAGTAGGGTCAGGCTCGGCTGCAGCAGGGTTGTGTGCAGGTTATTGCTTTGGTAAGACAAGAGGCGCAGTTTCGTGAATTTTATGTTTGTACTTTCCTCTGTCTGCGTATAAATAGCTTGTTTTTGGAAAGGATTTAAATCTCCTTTGGCGCATCGCCCGAGAGTAATTTATTTTCTCCGCTTTGTTTCTGCATTTGTCATCTCTGCTAAGGTGGTATAGGCAAACCGCATTTACTTAACCAAGCTACAGGCAGGTCTATTTTGATAGACACTGATTGCGAGACTTTTTGCACAAGAACGAAATGTTTTGTTCCGTTTTGTACTTTTTAGCAACATTATGGGCGAAACTATCTTTCTTCTACACATTGCGTTAATTATATTATACACCATTTTCTTACGCAGGGAATGTATGACACATAGATGTTACCGGCAGACCGACAGTCCACTTGAAAACGCTTACGCATTTTTAAAAAAACGGCAATCACGGACCACAACCATGCAACAGTTTTCATGTCCGTTTTTAACGATTTCAAGATATTGATGTCCGCCTGGTTTGCTCCGTTGGGTACTGTCACAAACTCGAGCGTACGACGTTAAACGTGCCTTATAAATTTTTTCATTTTATTTTACGCGCCTAATTCTTCTTGCAGTCCGTTCGATTCATTCAGTTCGGTTTCGATTCGCACCGGACACGAACTAAGAGGCGGTAACACGATCACTCGCCGGCTCGCCGGCAAGAAAAACACAAAAATAAAACTCCGCCGCTCCGGTTTAGTCGAAGCTTCCATACTTTCGAGGAGGTGCGCCGGTGGCCTTGCCAGTGATAAAGCGCGACGACGATTCTAGAAGGAAGAAGAGGGAAGTTTATCGCTGACGGCGGCGGGGCGCGTTGTGTGTTTGCGCGCTCTCCCTCCGCGCCGGCACGGCTATAAAAAGAGAACCGCGCCTAAGCAAACCAGCTACGTTTGGCCGTCGTCGCGATGTGACAACGGCACCTGCCAGTTTGTGCATCACACCATCGGCGACCCGCGCCCTGGAGGACTCCAACGTACTCCCGGGCCTCGAATCACCGTGATCGTCTCGGACGGCCTGGACTACAACGAAGCCACGCTTCCCAGGTAGCCGAATCGCCTCCGACAGCGGTGCATCGTCCGGCCCGGTCGGTGAATTTTGTGGGACTCCGTCTCTCATATGCATCGAACTGTTCGTTTTCTTTTAGTTAATTGCTCCGCTTCGTAATATTCATATGTAAACGCTCCTGTTTGTATCATTTTGTCTAAATTTGGACTGTTTCTTGTATTTGAATTCCATCTAAGTTGCCTGTCATTATTGATCCGTTACCTCGCGTTTGTGTTTGTGACTTCCCTAACTTGTCTAAATATAAGTCTTTGTGCTGTTTTTTTGTTCAAGGCTCTTGCTCATTCTTGCCGCTCTGGTCGGCGAAAGCCGCACGTCAGGCGGCCACCCCCTTTGTCACCTGTGCCCTGTGGATTCGGTGGGGTTTGTTGGCTCTCTTGAGTCGACTCCCCATATCTTCTCACAGTGCACCCTAATTTAAGGAAACGGGTGACAGGTACCAAAGGCGACGTTCTACTCGGCTTATCACCCTGTGCAAAGCGTTCGCCCTGGCAGAGACTGTTGACCACTTCAGAAGCAGTGGTGTCCCTACACCGATAAGAGATCGAGCGCACTGCACGCGAGACCGGCCTCACAGTTACTCTGGGGAGTCACATATGCGACTGCCCACGGGTTCCGCCGGTGGTCGAAAGTAGAGCGACCACAGATTGCTCTATCGCCTGACGGCCACCGTAGTGCACATTCAAGGGGTCTTATTTCTACAAACGTCGGTCAAGAAATGAAATTTTTACATCTTTACCCTTAGGAAGGTGCACCATCCTTGAGCGTAGCTGATGAGTGTGCAAAATATGCAGCCTTTCAACTACTCGTGGATTTTCCGGACGCATTGTTCAGAACAAGCTTGCGATGTTTGTCTGGGGCAAGGTAGATGAGGTTGGACTTCATTGTTGGACCTCGATGGTGAACACGAGCGTTTCAGGGCACCTCGGAGAACACCGAATCCTGCATTAGATCGCGCATGTCAATTCTACCTATGGCGCGTTTCCGGACCGCACTTTTCGGGGCACAACCGATAAATACGTGCACACGCCATAGAGGAAGCGAATCGTCATCGTTGAAGAGTTACGCCGAAGTACGCCGTCAGCGCGGGCAGTAACATGGAAGTTTGTGTGGCCGGCGGTTTTCACTGAACTACTGGTTGGCTTGCCACATTTTGTCAGCTGTTTTAGGAGCCAACCACCTTAGGGGGTCGGGCTGTCGGCATCTGCTGTCGTTTCACTTAGTCACTGTACTAAAACACCAGGACCCTCGTGTTCCTACGCCTCGCGCTAGAACGTAACTTCTAAAAGAACACACCGGGACGACTCGTTTTCACACTCCTCGCGCTAGAACGTTTCATCTCGGTGGCCAAAAATGACTACTAAAATAACACAACCGGGGCACTCGCTTTCCAACGCCTCGCGCTAGAACGCATGCTTCGACGTGTAACATGAAGGCAGCTTATGGCCAGTCTGTGTTTTATTTTAATTGTTTAAATCCGGTTCAACACAATCCATTTCAATGCACTGAAAGTCGCAAATTCAACCCGTCTGTTCCAAGCTGGCCTATGTTTGCCATATCCTTACTAAGAGGGCGCGAATGTTTTGATATGGGCAAACGGATATTACACTTTGCTTTCGTTCATAGCCACCTCCGTTATTGCCTGGAGTCCTGGCAAAGTACGTACACCACATATCTGGAACCGGTTACATCGCTGCAGAAGCGCGCTCTAACAATTATCAAGTTTTCAAATTGTACAGAACTCAACCGGCCTTGTTTCCATTTCACCCGAATACTACCCGTCACCTTGGTGCACAAGCACAAAATTACGCAAACAATTCATACCAGAGTACATAAGAACGATTTGTTGCCATTGAGTATATTTGTTAGCCCAAGAGAAAACACCAGAGCTGCAACTAATAACCAATTTAATTTGCCGGTTTGCCGTAATAACTACAAAGATAAATCAGCATAATTGCGTCAATATTTGGAATAGCATACTTGATAACGTGAAGAATAAGATGAACTTTTCTGTGGCTTTAAAACACTATTAGCAAAGTTTGTAGAAGTCAGGATCATTGCGTTTTATTGTCTGAATGTAATGATTATTATGACTGTGTAATGTAACTTTGGTGATATGGTTTGTCACATGATATGTTGTTATGTTGTGTTAATATACGTTACGATACGTTACGTCTTCACTTACCTTCTATTTTTCGACATGCATTTGTTGCTGTCGCAGCAAATATAGCATATTTTGTAGTGCACCCGCTACTATCCAGTCGTCTATGGCTTCAAACACTGTATTGAATATTTCTATAAATACGAGATGAATAAACGGAATCTGAACCTTAAAAACAGAGGAGGACGCCCATCCACCTCAGCAAACGCGCAGTTGCTCCCTTCAACCGGCACTTTACTGGCGCCAAATTAGCGCGTGCGTGTGGCAAAAGACTTACAATCTTTGAATACACTTATACACTGGATGCTCGCTCCATCCCCAGGTTTCACGTTAGTAGAAGAGACGGCACGGGATTTTTTAAAGTGCGGAGACCTTTTAGGACAAGGCCGGATTGTCGTCCGTAGCTGGTCCGGAATCACGGTACGTAGACCATCGCATTCACGCGGAGTCACGCCCCCAAACACAAGCTTCGAAAAATATCCGCGTCGATCCTGGTCACCTCGCGTTACGAATCCGATGTCAGTCTCCATGGCCCATGCAGGCGCACGTTAATCTTGTGCACATTCTTTGAGCTAGTCTTTTTCGCTGCGCCGTTGTCGCGGATGCTGCCATCGCTAGGCCCTAAATAAGTACGCAACAATATAAATAGCAAAAAGTTCACCAATTGGGGCATTAATCACCCCACATTAACTAGAACTCAATTGTCTGGGCGCAAGCCCTTAGGGGCACGGGCTGTCGCGTCTGATGTAGTCGTCGTCTCATATCGACCGTAGTATCCATGCCAGTAACGGTACTAAACACCGGGACACTCGTTTTCCAGCGTATGGCACTAGAACTTTTCGTCTCCGTGGGAAAACCGCACACTAAAAAACACACCGGGGCGAAATGAATATGTAATAACAGACGAGAAAAAACGCGTTTTCAGAAGCCTCGCGTTAGAAAGTTTTGGGCACCAAAGCGCTTCAAAGACACAAGACGAATTTGAAGAATTACAGAAAAGCTGTATACCTCTACCCCCAACGGTTTTATTCCAAGAATACTCTTATACACTGCTACCTATCTCATGCGAGTTGATTGTTATTTCGACTATGGTTGTGAGGCCTACCCAGGTCCCTAAACCTAGCAAAGCGCTAAGCGCAAGGCGCAAAACGCGGTCATGTTACAGATAGAAATTGGAGATGGCCATGATTTTTTATTTTAAAGCGCGTCGGGTTCCTTGTGTATATATCCGGCGTCAGGGGTTCGATCCCTGCCCGTCTGGAGTTTTTTTCTTTTTCTGCACTTTCGTCCGACCATCCGACCGTTCGTCCCCTCGCCGTTTCCCCAAAGGGACTAATGATGGTGGCAGAGGCCGTTAGTCCCCAAATGAACGCAAATGACCTTTTGACCGGAGACACAGCTCCGGCGACACACCCCTCAAACTGCATCGCGTGATTCGCCGGGCCCGCTGTTGGTGCCGGCTTGCGCCGACAGCGCTCGCCACCGCCGCTGCGGCCGAGGCAGCCGACCACCCCGTAGCCGCCCATGCATGCGGCGCTGGGTCGTTTCGGGAAACGTGACTCGTCTCGCGCACGGTGAAGAGGAACGGTACGTTCGCCATGAATGAACACTGCGTTCGCCCGGCCTCCTTCCATGGGAGTTGCACGGAACCGAACGGCTTTGAGACGTGGTCGGCAGTACAGCGAAATCAAAGGTTAACCAAGCGAAACCAAGACTCAACCAGACTAAGTCAAGCTGTTGCTTTGCGCATCCAAGGTTAGCGGAGCCAAGCCGCAGCCATTTTTCGCTACTGTCCCGGCTACTGGTGTAAGCAGAAGAGGGGTGAAGAAGGGCGATGCCGCCAATTCGTCCATGCCCCATCAGACACTAATTACTTTCGATTGTCGGATAATTATTTTTGTGTCGGAGACTACCCCAGTTGGCGGCATCGATGTATGCACGACGATAAGCCATTTTCAATGTCCCTAAAAAAGTACGGGAAATATTTGGAAGATTACACAAAGCAGAGAATCACCCCAAAGTTTTTATTATTATTTGAATAAATTACTTGTTTTGGTTTTCTCAGTTGTATTGTTCTGTCGATTTAATTTACTTTTTCTGGGATTTCGCGTTATACCCCCCTCTCCCAAACTGAAATTCTGCGTACTTCGCTGTTGTGGCCGCAACAGATTTGCAACTTGCTAATTTTGCTCTCAGCGAGTGCTTGATTCGTCTTGGATAGTTTCAACGTTTCGAGTTCGTATGCAGGTTTGGAGTACGTTGCTCAGCAGTGTACTCTATTTGATTGCCTTAGGTTACTACTTAAACTAGCAGAGCGGCTTTTAAGGCACCTTCTTAAATGTACGCCGGGGAAAAAGCATCGGCGAATAACAATCTGCAAACTGAAGGGCACCAGGCAGACTGAATTCATCAGACACTGCACAAAAGCTTGCTAGAAGCGACTAAGTGGAACATTGGGTGATAGCGCCGAAGGGAATTTCACAATAAACTGCAGCAAACAGAAAAGTAACATTGTACGACTTGAATACTTAAATAATAAAACCTTTGATATTTAGAGCACAAAAGAAAAAAAATCCTCTTCGACGTAATTGGGGCAGTAACTTTACTTTACTTGCGCAAAAAAAAAGCTTTGTTCCACCTAAGGTAGCCACATAGTCCGAAGTTTTTCTTGGGCAGTTTGTGTATGTCGCTCATGTACTTTTCGTTATCGTCCATAGTTTGTGCGCTTATTTGCTTTTGTAGTGTCTGTATGAGTTTTTGTGTCTTCGTTTTCTTTCACTTTTGCACATCTCATGTTCATGTGGAGTAGCAAGCCAAGCTCGCTGCCAGACTGACTTCTCTTCACCATTAAAGGCATTCCTCTTCCTCCTTATCGTCCGTGATTAAGTGGAGTAGTTAATTACAAGGATTCTGAGAAATATCTCAGAAACAAAACTTCCCGACCGGCTTTGTTCACTGCCGTTACCAATTTGAGGGCAGGTCAAAACAGGCGTTTGTTGACGGTAATGTTTAGGAGTGGCTGTAGCCCTCTTTGACGCATTTATATGTTTGTTTATTTATTTATTTATTTATTTATTTATTTATTTATTTATTTATTTATTTATGTATTTAGTATTTATTTATTTATTTATTTATTATTTATTTATTATTTATTTAATTACTGCTGAACTTTGAAACAAGTTCCTTGGCAGGAGTGAGCTATAGAATATACAAATGACATAGCATAGATGAACATGTAAATGAAAGCAGTTCACTGGAGCAGCAAAATTTTTTCAACAGGACTGCACAACACAAGGAATAAACCACGAATAAATGGCGTCATGGCCTTCAACGACAAGATAACAACAGTGGCCACATTAATCGCTTTTGAACAGCAATTTGGCAACCGGCGTAGGGTGAGCAGCAGGCGTAGCGACGCCGCACGCGTACCATTTGAAAGTGCAGGGAAGAGACACAAATGGGTTGTAAAAACAAGAGTATTTTTTAACGCTGATATAAAAGATGCAGGGACGCACATTCCACAATGTCTGCTGTTTGCCTATCCCACTCACGAATAGTCCTTGGAAAAAAAGAATTTGCGCTAACAAAACGAAAACATTTGTGCGATATGGCGCGTTTATCGCAACTATGTCGACAAAGGTGAATGTGCCATCTAAAGAGCGAGAAGCAATGACCTCCGGTGGAGACCTTTTTTAAATGCAGAGCATTTGTATAACTTTACGATGTCACCCGTGCGTCGGCGTCCGCAGCAGCCAGCCTTCCCCTACACTATAAAAGAAATAACAGTTACCGGCGCCTGGTTTCGATCCCACGACCACGCGGGCGAACGCAAGGTACATGGTGCTCTACCCACTGCGACACAAACCGACACAGAATGAAAGGCTACGAACGCGCCTTATATCCTTGACTCATTCAAACTACGCCAAGAAGCTGCTGATACAACGCATCCACTGCCTGTGGGCGAACGCGAGGTACATGGTGCTCTTCCCACTACGCCACAAAACCGACACAGAATCAAAGGCTACGAACGCGCCTTATATCCTCGACTCATTCAAACTACGTCTCGGCGGCGTGCTAGCGGCGTGATAGCTGCATGGTGTACACGTGATAGCACCAACCCCACCAACACTAAACGTTAACGCAATACACCCACCCCCTATGCTACGCATTTACTCGAGTCCCCCTCGCGGGGAGATGAGCCCATTTCATTTTTATTGTATTCGTCCTCGGAGCTTCCATTATATCAATGGGCTGTGCTAGCAGCCCTACAATTGGCGCAGTCGACAGGAAGATGTAATTGCGCATGCGCAACACAGCCCAGAACATGCTCTCATCTGATTAAAGATAACAGATGAAGACGTTTATACCTGGCCTCTCAAAAGCGCCTGTGGCGGCTCATTTATGTTGCAATTTGTCGCCAGAAGCTTGGCGTAAGATTCAAATTCCATGCAGCTATCAGTTTCGCGATTTAACCACAAACGTAAGGCAAGTGAGAGCATGCATGCACTGCAGGCAGCGCTGTAGCGGCAGGACATTTTTTTGTCTTCTTTAACTATAACAGACAGCCGCTTCCCTCGATTAAGTCTAATGAGTGCAATTTCCCTCGCTCTTTGAAGTGATAAAATGCCCTTGCGTTTTCAGTATCCCAAGCGAAAGCCACAAAACAATGAGATTTCCGCAAAAGGCACTGTGTAAAATCCCGGGGCATAGCCTTGGGGGGCGTGCAGAAAGGAGTGCACAGTGCATCGTCATCCACTGGCGTCGAAACCTTGCTGGTACCACGCTGTGCCAATGGCTTGAAGCTACAGCTCCGTCACGGGCGTAAATTCTGACCACCCGTTCAGGTCCAGCGACTGGAAGCAAGATATGAAAATCAGTTCCGTTTGATAAGTCGTCCCAACCTATGATCGTTTTGTATGAGAGCTTTCTCATTATCCTAGTGGCTTATGTTTTCTATGAGTGCGATCGTGAATTCACGCGTAGTTTATATCACTTCGCCCTCCTCGTTGACGGACAGAAGCAGTGGCTACACGCATTCACATTTAAATTTGTAGGCATGATTCCGAATGTAGCTGCTTCATACCTTTGTACATTATAAGTAATATCAAAGACTTGAATTACATGGTAATAATAAAATATTGTACATAATAGTTGTGAACGTTTTTAATACTACAGTTACTATTTTTCGGGCGGCCGCCAGAAAGGGCCGTTGGCTGTCCCTGGGCGGGTATAAAAACGCGAGAAATTATACATTGATGGTAATAACATTACAATTAGCGTTATCGTCTAGTGCAATATCATAATCCTTGCAAGAACTTCTCACCGTTCCCGACCCTTGAAGGCGCAACCACAAATACGCCCCTGATGGCGACAAACTGGTAAACATCGCCGTCTGGCTTCGCGAACCCCAACTTAAGGAATTCGGTAAGCCCAAGCGTCCAGCATGCTGTTTTCTCCGCAGTAATATAACAGAGCTACCAAATAGGATCGCTGCAGTGTTACATCAAATAAGCACGAACGCTGCGAAAACAGTCCGCGCGGCTGGAAGAAGCCTGCAGATGCAAGCGCGCAAGCGCGCAAGGGCCAGCCAAGCGTAGGCTCGTGTCGCCTCCAAGCGGAGAGCGGCGGGACTGTAAGCCGAGACTGGTTTGGATCGTTCTCGCCTCCACTTCGAAGGCCGTATCAACACAGGGAGCGCCTCCGCTCTAGCCTGGCCGTGTCAACTACAGAATGATGCTGAAACTACCCAATAGAAGGCGCCACAGACCCTCCACCGAATCACTGCTCCGCACTTGACAGTATTCACAATGAGTCGAATTGCTTATTTTGTTTTCATTTCATTTTATTCGAAAAAAAAACAGCTCCAAGCTAGGAAGCTTCTCATTAAAATGCTTCGAAATTATTCTCTCATTAACACAACATTTCTGCATTTTGAAGAGAAGAACATAAGCCAGCCGCATCGCAAAGCACCACAGCCGCATATCGCCCAGCACAGTTTCAGAAGTGACGTTCCCCGCGCTTCCCTTTTCAGGGGCTGTGTCGCCCCGTCTCGACTACTTTTGGTATTAACCGTAAGCTGATACTGAAACTAGTCAAGAGAGGGCGGCACAGACCCTTGGTGAATAGTTTCTGCGCACTTGACTGACGGCTTCATTTTTAATGCAACTGCTTTAATATTATTAAAAGGAATGCCTTAAATCTCTAAGCTTCAACGTCGCGTTCTGGGGTGCAGACAAGCGTCCAAAAATGTTGAAGTTGCGGTAAGAACATCGTGACGCCTGGTACGAAAGGGAAGCACAGGCGCCCTGAGAACGGCGACGTACGGTAGAGAGTTCTGTACGCGCTTTGGATACGTGGGCCGCGTGGGCCCACTGCTTCCCTCCACGTCGGTATTTATTCGGTAACAACGCGCCAGGCTCCAGTCGTGGGCGGTGAATTCGAACGAGAAAGTACGCCATGGCGGAAGAGGCGAAAGCAGATCAAATTGTCACTCCTATTAACCAGCCGTCGGGAGGAAGCCACCATGGCGGAAACTTCAGCTGGGGCCGTACGACGGCAACATCAAAGTTAAACAAATTTCGGGACCACACAAACTCAAGGTCCAACTAGGCTTTCGACTTCACCTTGCCAGGGATTTCTAAGCAAGCCTCGTACTTTTCCATACTAACGACTACTACTGTTGACGCTATTAGGCGCAGTATGAAGCGTTTCCTTCTTTCGCTGCCCGGTTAAAACAAAGAGAAAAGTCCTAAATAGTTAGGTCTGGTTAAAATTTATTTTTACTAGACCGATGAAATAGAAGGAACCTGTAAATAAATCTTCTTGGGAACAAACTAAAAATCGCAGTGTCCACGTCTCAGCCTGAGTGAACTAGCTCGTGCTATATGCTCCTGCGTTTTTTTTTTTGAAAATCTTGAGATATATCTAGAGATATATCTTGAAATGTTGAGATATATCATTGTTCACTTCTCCAAGTGAACACTGTACAACACATGAAAACGAGGCATATGGTCGCGGTAATTATAGAATCCAAAATGTAAGATAGTTGAGATGTCCACTTTGTACGGTGAATCTAGAATGCCGTTTGTTACCGCCAACTTCGCAGGCACCGCCCACTGTTCCCGACAATGTACCCGAAGACGCCTGATCGTGCACGGCACACTCCACCGTTAGCCATGCCTAAGCACTCGCAACCGTCGTAGCAAGGTCAATACTTTGTCGTACGAGGACACAAATGAAAACAGGAAAGAAACAATTCAAACTTCGCCTGAGAGAGGCATTCCCGACAAATTGCACAAGGATTCCCAACAAGTGCATTCCCGCTGTGCACTCCATGTGGAATCATTTATCTACCTCGGCAACTTTCTTCGGCTGCATTCCTCGAGCTTTTGCGTGTGCAGCGAAAGCGGCTGTTTCCTTCGTGTATATAGATTACCCTGTCCGAAAAGCAATCTTCCGTGGTGCCAGCTACGGCCGATTGGGAACTCCTGAGATAGTGCACTGCCCGGAAACAAGAAATCCAAAAGACAAATAACGTAAAACGAAATACTTGGTGACACGCCGTTAGGCTGGCGAGGGAGGAAGAGCGCAATTTATTTCGCGGCGCTTATCCCATTTTCAATCGAGAAGAATTCCTCTCTTCCGATTGTCTGCCATCTCTCTTAAATCGAGTGCTTGAGAGTGCCTCGCAAATGTACCGCATTGAATGGAATCTAAGCGGCAAAACGTGCATCGGTTGTCGATCCCCAAAAAACCATATCAAATAAAACGTGTTTTTGTGTATGTTTGTGTGTGGACAGAAAGAGCTCGCCATTGTTAGCATTACGTGAAGCATTTGGTTTTGACCGGGGCCCTTCTGCTCGAATTGAAACGCTCGCTGCATTAGTAGGCAGCCTCTTTTGAAGACGGTAGTCTCTTCTGGGCTACCTAAACGCGAACATTTTCGTCTGCCTGCTGTCTGTCTGTCTGTCTGTCTGTCTGTCTGTCTGTCTGTCTGTCTGTCCATCCGTCCGTTCGTCAGTCCGACCGACCGTCTGTCTGTACCTCACTTGAAGCGCCCGATCAAAACTTAAAATATTACTTGAAAAAGAAGTACACATACGTAAGAGATCTTCAAACTACGATATCTGGTGGCATGAGTGATACATGTCAACTTCGTTCAGGAAAACGATAACCTTGAGGCATATCTAATGCAAAACGTGAGTACAGTCGGCCATATCTTTAACTAGTATTCGGGAGCGGCGACTTTTCATGAGTCAGCAGCGTATGACGCACGGCAAGTTTCAAACAGGTCGAGTTCCAAACAAGTTGCAAACAAGCCCATCGTCTTCTATGCTGTGCCTTCCTAACGAGCGTCATAACACTGAAAATGTTAAGCTCGCGCATGCCAGTTAAAGATTGACTGTGCACGAGGGAAAGTGGTAAAGTTTTTTGTAAATAAAAACACACAGGGAGTGATGTTGTACTAAACGAAATTAACGCAGGCGTTAAAATGCTCTTAAGAAATGGCGAGATAAAGTAAACCCGAAACCAAAAGATGCCGTCTCGAGTTTCTCCCGAAAACAATAGAAACGATGGCTCCGAATGAATAGTGGGCTAGTAGGTGGAATACAGGAAAGAGTGAGACATCATTTTATTGCGTCTGAGACGGTTTATAGGAGTGGTGTGACTGTAGGTTTGATGCCGGCGGCTATAGGTTTGCAGTGAGTGCGACCAGAAGTCAGAGCTCCCCTCTGACCCTGACCCAGCTCTGACCCAGAAGACTTCTGGGTCAGAGCTCCCCAGCGCTTCCTCCCACTGCTCTTCATTAACTGTGAAGGGAAAGGGAATAATTGAATGTAATTTTATTTCCTAAGCGTGAGCATGAAACGTGAATGGTTATAGAGGCGCTGGGAGGTCGCAAGATATTAGCCGCAGGCGGGACCTCCCAGGATGATTGTAAAATAAAAAAATGAAGAAACATCAAGCAACATTAGAACTCAATGTGAGCAAATAACTACTCAGCTTAAAACAGAGAACGATCGATACAAAAACAAACAAAAATATTAGACTAAGAAGCCGGAACCCTAAAAAAAACAATGAATACAACTCTCGTCTATTTACAAATTGGGATGTGAATGCCATATTCACAAAAAGACACATAATACTGCAGTTACAATTCAATCAGCACGAATGCCTAACAGGAAAGTTTTTTTAGTTTAGATCTTGAACGTTTCGTAAATTAAAAGATCAATATCAGAGTTTACTGAAATCCCGACTTAAATTGTGTAGGATTGAATCATATGTTTCGTAGCTATTGTGTATACACGGAAGTAGCAGGTTCTGGGTGAAGCCAAGCGCGTTTAATTGAGATTAGAAGTGATGCGTTGAAAGAAAATATCTAAAACAAGGGGATCACAAAACCTGATAAAAACACGATAGCGATGCTGTAGCTATAAAGTTTATGTAGGTGCAAAACACGGAGCTGATAGAACAACGGGGAATGTCCTGTTTATCGATGGGAAAATATATGGTGCGTAGCGCTTGTTTCTGCAGTGTTATTAACGATGGAAAAGAAATGAAGTAATTTAGATTACTGTGGACAAAAGCGTAATACAAAGTTAGAAGAGTTTGCGAGTTGAAGTATGGGGTAACTCTACTCAACCCTCTGATACGAAACGTAACTTTCTTCGAAATGAAGATTTACGCGCTCATAAAATTTAGATGAGAATCGACTACTACCCCAACAAAATGAGTGCTACGACCAAGTTTAATTTTATCACCTTACATGTAAAGAGAAGGGATGGCGGAGATTTTTATTTGATGGAAACTGAAAAACATAGAGTTTAAATTACCTTAATAAATAACTTGGATGAGGTAGACACCATCGTTCGACGGAAGACAGGTCAGCCTGCAACATTTGGATTAAAGTACGCATGTTTTTATAGGAGTTAAAGATGGTCGTCTCCAAACAGTACGCATTGGGACGAAGTTATACAAAGAGGAAGATCATTAATGTAAATTAAAAAGAGCAATGGACCCAAGATCGACCCTTGTGGAACGCCTCTGTTAACTGTGACCGGGGTGATGTTTGCTGTGGAGACTAGAACTATTGGTTGCCTATTTAAAGGAAAGCTGCGTACAAAGTAAGGCACCTGTAATGCCATAACGCTTAAGTTTATTGAAAAACTGGTCATGTCAGAGGTGTCAAATGCTTTCGAGAAATCTATGAAAGCAACAGCAGCAACGTCGGCGCGATCAATGAAAGATTTTGTCTGTTAGGCACGCAGTCGCAATGTTAGTAGACAGGGCAGAACGAAAACCAAACTGAGAAGGGGTGAGTAAGTTGAATGTTTTAAAGTAGCGGGAAAGACGGGTCTCAATATGTTTTCTAAAACCTTATCTTAGAAGGAAATAATAGATATGGGCCCATAATTACCCATAAAGCACGCGTCCCCTTTTTTTTTAGTACAGGAATAATATTTACCATTTTCAAGATCTGTGGAAATCATTCGGATTTAAAAATTAAGTTGAATATATAACAAACAATTGGCGGAACAAGTCGATGTACAAGTTTTATATGGAACCCATGAATGCCGTCTAAGCTAGGCCCGGTAGCCTTTAATCCTGCAATAGTAGCCTTGATTTCATTAGAATAAATAGGCTAAAGAAAAAGAGTTTAGGAGCAGCGCAAAAGGTTAGAACAATAAGGGCACTAGGGGCGTTGGGAGCAGATTGCCGAAAAATGATTGCTAAAAATATTAGCAATATCAGCAGGTTCAGTAAATGATGAGACACCTTGAGCAATGGACCTTATGGGCTGATGCTGGGTACCGATCTTGAGGAAAGGCCCACATAGAGTGTACCAGCGTGGCTTTAGGTACCCACAGAGTGAGAAGTTCGGCTATGAAAATTGGGGGGGGGGGGGGGGGGTGAACGCGGTGCAGCTAGGCTAAGGAGTATTGAAAGTTGAATTTAATTGACTGAGTTTACAAAACATTGATCATGGAAGAAGAGAGAAGTGGTGGGCCAACGGCGTGAGGGTTGGAAAGAGGAGTGGGAGGGGGTGACTGAAGCGGAAGCCTATCTCGTCTTTCCACATTTGAAGCGAAGCAAGCAGCTACAGGGCCGATTTTTAAGAAGATTTTTATTGAAAGGCGAAGTGTACAATACGCCCCGGACTGTTTATGGAGCAGCCCTGCTCCCACGACCTCGTTTAAATCCGGCGCCGTATAGCAGCTCAGCTACTTTTTGTATGAAATGGGGAGCAACGACCAGCGGAATGTGAAAAGAAAATGCTTGTCGGTACGCTCCACGAGGATGATCTATGTATGGGCGAAGGAAGTAAATATCTGGGACTTTAGCAAGCGCAGTGACTGCGCGGTGAAACTCGTTTCCTTGCTGCCAATCTAGCCTACTTTACGTACTTTAAGTACGGAGTAGCTTACTTTACAGCTTACCTTTTTTACTTACTTTATAGTTTACGTTACTTTAATTTATAGCTTACTTTATAGTCTACTACAAAGTCTACCTTACTATCGGTCTAGCTTATTTTGTTTACCTACAGGGTACACGGCAGACACGGTTGCCAGCCGTATCCGGAACCAGCCGCTCGGCCAAGGCGCCTCCCCAGCTAGACCTGTGTACAGAGCCACCTTTGCGTAACCTGATCGCGAAAATTGGCTACAATATACACTAGGCTTTCAAGACGCTGTGGGAGGCCTAGATAAAAGACACACACTAACTAAAATGTGTCCAAATTAGACATTATATACATCAAATAGGGTCTGATTACACAAATTTGGAATTCATCATTAGGATCCTGAGCCCGCAAGCTTTGTCTGCCGAACAATGAAAGGTGCCGCGCGGCCATGCGGCGGCCCTCCAGGAGGCTTCGAAAAACAAAATATCACTGCGAAAACTGAAATCTACCCGCCGTGGTGATTGAGTGGCTGAGCCGTTCTGCCGCGGAGCCCAAGGAGGCGGGTGCGATCTCGGCAACGGTGACTGCATTTCTGTTGGAAACGAAATGCGAAAACGCCCGTATATGGAGATTTCAGCGCACGTTAAAGATGGCCAGATGCCGAAATTTAATTTGTAGACCTACATCATGGCGCAACTCGTATCCCGGGTGTAGCTCCGGCGCGTTACACCCCACAATCAATCGAAAGACGAAACCCGTCGTATTCTCACTCAAGGTTAGCAACAGCGCACGGCCGCAAGTTCCCGCGCACACATCTGAAGACCCAAAAGGGTAGATGCGCACCGTATAATATTGTCACGTGACAACGCAGACATACGTTGTCAGGAAGAAGCTGTATTTACAAAAGACACCGTAGTCAGCGGCACACAGGCGGGTTGATGGCGCAAACCCAGTCCAGCGGGAACTGGGATTTCGTCTATCTTCCCTTCATTCCGTTGGTCATCGTCCAGTTGGCGACGGCGCGGGAATCCGAGTAACCCGCGCGGCCGGCCGGACACGACGCCTCGGCCTCCGCCCGCTACCTAGCGCGAAGGTAGTTAGATGAGGTGCGCCGAAGCCCCGTGGCCTGGCACCTTTCTGACCCGCATTGACCAGGTCATTTCTCTCTCTCTCTCAATAAAGGTCATTTCTCTCTCTTCTCTCAGTTGGTCATCCACCGGAGCACATACCCAGATAGGGAGAGATTGGCAGCATGGATATGCGGTTATGCTGCGTTTAAGTTTCTCTGGAAGCTGGCCAAAGTCTGTGACACAACTCCCCCGCCGCAGAAGCACCGTCCCGGTGCCTGTTATGAAGGAGGAGTAGTAGTAGGTAGATCCCGTCGGTGGTACGCCTTGAGGCGGCTCACGGGAACGAGTTGAGGTGCTGAGTGCCCAGACGTGGTCAGAGGCAACCCAGGCACAATATTTACCCTGACTTTGTCTAGCATGTAAAAAAAATTACGAACAAAATTTAAAGCTTAAGTAGCTCATTAGCAAGTTTATAATGTGTAATTAATTTTCGTTTCATTTCGGCGCCTCTGCCAACCGCACAAACGCGCTGTACTGCGCCGTAATTCTAGTGGGGAAAATTATCTCATGAGTCACCAGCCCATTTTCTGTGTTCGTCACTACAGAATGTATTTGACGGAAGTTTGCGCCAAGTGTGGTGTGAGTGTTTATCAACGGTGGCAAGCTACGCGAACTTTTGTCTTGTCGACTTTAAAAATTTATTGTCAAGGCGGGGTGTGCTACTTTTGTCAAATGTGGTGTTGTCGGTGGTTGCCCCTTTAAAAATTTACTTTTGTCTTGCTTGATGTCCCTTTAAAAATTTATTGTCGACAGCAGACCAAACTTTTGCGGGCCCCTTTAAAAATTTATTGTGACAGCAGGCAGGAGGGGGGTACTATGTGCTGGTTACTGTTTAGGTGCTAGGGATGACCGTGTCGATGAGATCGTCTATCTATGCCGGCAGGGGTTCACTGCGGTCAATGGATTTGGAGGAAAATCCTTTTCTAAGGGCTCCAAGTTGGTAAGGTCTGAGCGCGGCAGTTATGATTTTTATATGATAGTAGTATCAGGCCCTCAGTTGCGCCAAGGTTTCTTCTCGTGAGGAAGCAGGTCATTTCTAGAGTCCAAAGAGAAACGAGGAATCGGGTGTCCTGTCCCTGGTGACGCTGCTACCGGTGCGGGTTCGTGAACCGAAATGATTGAGCAGCAGAAAATAGAAGTTCACGGTAACGTTGGGTAAAAGTGAGCCCCGGAAATGAGTATGCCGACAGTTCCGCGTTAAAATGACATTCTATGCTTAGAGAGAGGAGCAAAGAATGAGTTCGTGTGTTCAGGCCACGAGCGGTGTTTGTTCCTGATGGAGGCGAAAAGCAAAAACGCCCGTGTGTACGAGATTTCAGCGCAAATTAAAGATCCAAAGGTGGTCAATATTAATCCGGAGCCTTCCACTATGGCGCGCCTCATCGCCTGCGTTGCGTCGGCGCGTTAAACCCCACAATCAATCAAGCGGTGTTTGTTCGGGAGGGTGGGATATTGGAATGTATTCCTTAGCTGTGCGAAAACATGCTGCCTTCGCACTCCGCTCGGAGAATCCCGGCGATTGAAATCTCACACATCACTACGCAAATCCAAAACGGCCTGCCCCTTTCTAGAACTATAAGGAAACAAGGCAACTTAACGCCTATTCACGCCCTCATGGAAAATATAACAATAAAAGGAGACAATAAACTGACGGCGCCCTAAGTGAATTAAAACTTAATTAAACTCTCGTTACCTGTCTATTTCTGTCCGCCCTAAACTGCTTGTTTTTGAACGCATCCCGTTCGGCTGCCCCTCAAAGCAGAAAAAACAATGGTCAGAGCGAGGGTACTAAGCTAGCAAGAGCTGCAGGCGCCTTAGGCTTCTGTGAAGCTTCGATCCGTTGTGCGGCGAGGATAGTGAATCTTCCGGGGTCGCCGAAACGTCTTGTAGCCGAAATGCGGGTAGGCAGATTGGCGGGATTCCGTACAAAGCAGCAGGTTGTTTCCTCTATCTCTGCGCGTACATCCGATCGATTCTCAGGCGGAGCGAATGACTCGGCGTCCACCGAGTTGCAGTGCGGAGGTCAGCTTTGGATGAGCGAACACTGCTCTCTCCTTCCACCCTTGACATTGCACGCCTGGGTACACGAAGGCCCGCCAGTCGAACGCGACGGGGAGCAAGCCCGTACGGCAGCGAGTGGTAAGGGTAGTGGCGGAACAAAGGATGTAAGAGCGAAGCGAGGCCCAGTGAAATCAGGGTCGTGTGGAAAAGACGGGTTGAAGCGGTTGTTGCTGGAGCGTTTGAGGCCTGGAGAGAAGGGATTCTGCCTGACACTACAGTTGCATTTGTCACGAACGAGACCTCAAGGGGGAGTTACCTGATTTTCACGCATGTGATAGAAACAACAAGTGCACGTATAGTGAACCGTAGCTCACTGTGTTAGCTATTTCCCAAGCGCTAAGCGTAGTCGCGGGCCAGGGTTAAGAGCTGGGTGTTTGAGCCACCCGCAATGACACCATCCACAGGCCACCGACTACAGGTCTCTCGGGCATTTGAAAAATTTCTCCCAGACCATCAGACCGACCAGTTGGAACTGACCCTATCGACAAACCTCATGGCCTTCAGGCCCATGTCGACGCAGGGGTGCCCAATGGCATCATTCACAGGAGCCTAGTTTGCCATCTCACCCTGTAACTTTGTCTACTTACCGTCGCTAAACCAGACATGCACTTATGTTACGGAGGCACCACTTTCTTCAGTTTTGGCAAAGCTGGCCGCCATTCGTGACGGCTTGTCTTCCCACCATCGGCTCGGCTCGGGTCTCCCAGGGCTTCATACTGGGAGACCACCAGATCTCAAGCGCTGGATATGGGGGCCCCAGCACCGGTCTCTTGTTGGGTTTTTGTGCGTTACCGGTGCAGTGTTGTACATATGAAAACTTTTTCTTATGCCGCAGGGCAATCTCACGCAAAAAAAAAAATTAAAAAAAGACTCGCGGGTGTGCACCCCGTGGCCCTAACTTTTGGGTTTGGGGTGCACGGAGCGAATCGATACCTGCTGCTTGGCGTTCGTGTCGATCATGTCGAAATTGAGCCAATAAAAAAAAGTCGAAATGGAGTGATGGGGTATACGCCAGCTTCATAACGCGAGGGACGCCGCTTCGATTCCGGCCTCGAGGAGCGTTTGTCTTTTTTTTTTTTCATTCACTTCACCCACGATCATTCATCACCATCGTCAGAGAAAGTTGGCTTTCCTGCAGGGCGTATTGGCGTACAGCTGCATCCGTGAGGACACTAAAGCTTCGCTTTAAAAATTCAGGGAAGCTTCCCCTCACGCCCAAGCCTCGAATGGGGAAGCCTTCTTAGGTAAGGCCTGCCGAACACATAGTTTCAGTTTCAGTATCACTGTTTATTTCCCCGGTTGCGGGGCGAAGCGAGACCTCTTCCTCGGCCGTGCGAGCTATCGGCGGCCGGCCTATGTCGACAACGTCGCAGACGCTGCCCCGCGAGAGATCTCTGCTATTGATACCGAGCACATGCGCGCGATGACACGATGGACGTACGCTGTGAGGTGTCTTTCTTGTTCCGAGCAAGTGTTGCCACGGTTACGGCAAACACAGGATTCTTTTTTGTTGTTGTTGTTGTTTCGAAAGCCACTGCGCGTACCGGGGACGCTGGATGGTCCCCGGAACGCGATGGTCACGAGTGCTCGGCATTTTCTTGGTATTTTTTCCTGCAACCCCGAAGTGAAGGCCAGTAACAACAGCTCCGCTGTTAAAAAAAATGTGCTCTTTGAAGTTCGGATTCTCTTCGTTCGCAACTCTGTTCCCGCCATACTGCGTTTTGGCCGACGGAAGTGTCACCGGCACAGTTTGCGTGTGCATAGCGCACCAAAACTTCTAATTTATTGCTTCATGCTGCAGATTTGGGCAAACGACAGAAGAACTTATGTCAGCAATTGTATGAAACATCAATAAAGAAGACTGAATGTGCAGCCGCTGTCCGACGTGTCTCGGCAAAGATGGAGAGCTGAGCACTTTTGGACAAAATTGAGGGCTTCTATGTTAAACACTGTATCGCAGGTGTTCGCTGGCAGACTAGAGAAAATAATTTGAAGTTCTGCCGCTTTTCCGCAAAGTTTTTAGATGCTGTAGAAGGTCTCAAGATGCACAACTTCATAAGCAAACACCAAGAAAATGCCTACGAGAGCTAAAAAGCAGCGTAAATTATAGGGATATGGTTCGTCTTTTAGACTTTGCAGAGAAATATAGCTTTCTCGCGCAAGATGCTCCACAATAGTACCACTGGGAAAATATACAAGCCACGCTACACCCCTTCATGGCATACGCGGCATACCGTATGTCGTTCAGGGGAAGAGGCTGGGGACCTCTGTGTAAAATCACTTGTCGTCATTTCGGACTGTCTTGACGACACGACAGCGGCACTGGCTACATTGCGAGTTCAGGCTTTAAAGGTTCTTAAACACGAATTCCCTGCTGTCTGAAAAAATTCCCTATTTTTCCTACGGAATACAAGAACTCAAATTTTCGGAACTTCAGCTACCATGAAAATGATTTCAATTTATTGGCTGAGTGGAACTCTGTGCGACGCCACATGAAACAAGCGTTTGCTACCGGGGTTGGCGGCAACGTTGAGCGATCGGAAGCCAGGGCCAGTCTTCGCAGACCTTACCATTAGATCCCACAGCTTTTTACATGCGTGGAAAAGAACATTAAAGACATATCGCTGCTCCGGGGTCCAGAAGAAATGGTTGAGAAAAACAAAGAGTATCCTTTAAAAAGGCTTCAGTAGACAGCCCCTTGGAAGGTACGTGCACCTTTCACCACTCTCTACCATCCTCGCTAACTGTCAATGCTGGGCTCGCGTCTTACTCTGCCGCCCGGACTTTACAAGTGGCAAATAATCCCTATAGGCGAACACGATGAAAACTGCTGCCTCTCAGATCTACTAAGTCCAGACTGGCAGCCGATCTCCTGCTACTTCTGCGTAAACTGCATAAACGCAGCTTTGCGGAATTCCTTAAAGGGACACTGAAGTGATATGTAAACATTGCGGGATTACTAGCGCAAATTGTAGTCCGGAGTCCCGAGGCCATGTTTCGACCACTCTAGCGCGTTTACGCGATTTTTTATTTAGTAGAAAAACTAATTCGAAAATGCTGTCCTCCTCTCTTTACGCTCGCCCATTTTCTGTGGCGTTTTTCGTGGGACGTCAGGATGAGATGAGCTGGCAATTGGCTGCGCCACGGCCTGCGCTACTGCACGGCTCCCTCGGCCGACCGAGTCAGTCGGGCCAGCGTTTCGTCCGCCGGCCGCCGGCGGGTTCGTCGCAATCAAGGAGGTTAAAAAAAAATTGCTTGTTCGCAATTTCGTTCGCTTGTTAGTTGAAGCGAGCCAGGACCACGTTTGTGAATGGAAGAATGTGCCTTTATTTAACTTGGTTTTTTGTACACGTATCTAGCTCCAAGTCAAGGTCCTTTAACACAAGCGCTGCACAAGCGCACCTGCGACGCTTCGCTACTACTGGTACGCCAGTAGAAAATGTAAGGCTCTTGAAGAGCGAGAAGAGTCAGCGAAGTCATATAGGTACTAAGGAAATAAAAAATCAACTGATATTTTTACCGTACAGCGTAAACTAGGCGCGCGGGAAACACTTTTTTGCGCTGGGCGAACAAGCACAGCAGTCAGCAGCACGACTACGCATCTGCGAACGCTTTTTCCGTCTACGAAATGCAATTGCTAGACGTGAGCTACTGTGGAACTCGGGCGACGCTTACTGCACGATCGCAGTACAACACATATTCACCTAAGGCTGCTTGAAATGCCAAAACTAAATAAAAATGTAAAACGGTTGTACATATATACCCCTATATTAGCGAGACATTCCCGTCCCGCTCCGTGCCCTAGCAGTCTGGGGCGCTAGGAATTCACCGCCAATGTTTTGCGAGTCACGAGTTCAATCCCCGCGGGTACGTGCTTTTTTTTTGTAAGTTAACTTTTTTGTTTTCGCCGATTTTTTCTATATTAAGTTCACCTTTTTTGGGCCGCAACGTGCATGGCTACACGAACTAGTTCACAGAACGCGCGCAGGCTGGCACTGGCGCGCTAGCGAGTTCTCGTTGGCGTGCTGTTAGCCATAAGCACCGACTGCTTGCGGGCACAGGCCGAAACATCAGACCCTTGGGCCTGGTGCGAACACGCTTGTTACGATACAGGCATGAGTGAGGCAAGCTCCAAATATGGGGAAAAGCGCATGACAATTTGGGCGTCTGTAAACGGGTACGCGAGGGCGTTCAATGCACTGCGTAGGTCTCGGTAGGAATGCTACGACTACAAGCCGTCACTGGGAGGCTTATCTTGTGAGCATTTTCAGCCGACAACATGGCGGTGTGAGCGCGTACCGTGATCTAACTGAGATATTCTTCAGAATGCCCATTCCACAACGCCATTGGTTATGTTTTACCGACGAAACCGAAACCGAAACTTGTGTGATGCTAACCTTGGGCATCGTTTAATCACGGCGCCCCTCCTCTCAATCAACGTCGCAGCCTTTAGTTGGTGCGGCCGCGCCGCCACCCGCGCCTGTAGTTTTTTTCTTTCTTTCGCGCTTTGTAAAATAATACCGATTTGTCAACCGGATAAACGATGAAAAGTGTGCTAATTTGAGCCAGTCTACCAGTGCAAGCTAAAACGGGAATTTGATAAATTCACTTCATGTCCCTTTAAGGGAACTAATAACTGATCATTTGCCGATGAAGCCCATCCGAAATCCAGTACAAGCCAGCCGCACCCCTTTAGAGCAGCTAGCCGCATAAAACACAAAACTAGCGCGACTTGGATTGCCGCCGCACCTCTGCGCTGCCTCGCAGGAACTGTCGTTGCAGTGAAGGGGATTTAAGTCCCCACCTGAGGCCGTGGTGGGCGCTCAGTATAAAATTTTTTTTTCTCCATTAAACACAAAAACAATCAAACTAAACTTTCTGAAATAAATGAACTTTGTACGAGCTTTCAAATGAGCTTAATCCTGTATTTTTACGTAAAACGTCAATGAGGGCAATAACCGTCTGAACATTGGGAATTTCGAAATTTTTTCAAAATTTATTTCTTTATCACACGAAAACTACCCGCTGCCTAGCTTCCATATCTTTTTTTTCGCACTTATCGTTAAAAATATTGTACGATGGGTTTATTGCGGAAGGAAATGCAGCAGGATGCTCAGAGAAGGCAGTCCAAAGCAAGCGGGGCACACGGCTGGCTCTCACGCGCTCTTTCTCGCGGTCCACGCTGAAGATGATGCCTGTCCAGTTCACCGGTGCTTCATCTTCCTTGACGTTATTGCACGACGGCCAATCTCCTCGCAAGGGTAGGAGATAGTTAGCATAGAGCTGTTGACCGCTGTTACCTCTTCCGCACTACAATATGAACAAATTAGGCAGCTGAATTGTCTCTGAAAATGCTTCAACAACTGTAAAAATGTGCCGAGAATCACTCAAAAACGCCACTAAGCTTCACACCGCAAAGCCAATTTTCAAACACACTAGCAACTGTCAATTTATTGTAGCAAGGAAGCGCACTACCTTTTTTTATCACCTGTAAATATTTCAGTGTGCTTAGTATATTATTTTATTTTTTCGAATTTTTTCCGCACGTACGTTTTCGTCACCACCGCGATTTTCAAATTCGTGTAAGAGACAGAAGCAAAAATCTTTCGCCAGAAATCGGCTATGAGAACGAATAGTGTAGGGACGGGATCAACCCTGAATTTTTATAGTGCAAACGGAGTTGGTCAAGTGAACTCCCTGGAGCGTTTGGCGTGACTACAAGCACTGTACGAACGCCTAACTTTGATTGGTTTACTTTGCCTTGAGCTAAATGCATCCAAACGTATCACCATTTATCTCCCATTCCCTGTGGAAGTAGCAAATAAAAAGCACACCACAGGAAAATAATTAAGGGCAATGCAATAAAGGAAATTCGTCGTATGCAACGCAGATCCAACTCCATAGGGACAAGGCGGCCGTTGTATGGCACCACCGTCGCTTCAGCGGACACCGCCGCCCATGGCGAGCGGTCAGCCGTTGAATGACGGCTCCGGTGGTCAGCGCAGCGTACTTGAGCGTGCTTTCTGTCGTTCTCCTGCGGTGCGGCTTGCAAATCCTAGATACCCACAACAACTGTTTCAGCACGGTGAATCTTGAGAGTGCAGGCGACCTTTACGCGGCATGCCATGTGTATAATTTACGTCCACCCTCGCTAATTGCAAATCGCAGACGACGCTCAATGCGCCAAACTAGGAGTCGAGCTGGAAGTGCAACTCCAGTGTGTCACGAAAATTGTGTGCAATATTGTTGCCTGTCTGTATAGCGTAACACAGTGGCGCTAAATGCTCCTGCAAAGGCGGCGTGGGCAGTCGATTCCTTTATGCTGCGGCGCTAGCCTTTGGCAGTTGATCAAGAAACGGCGTCGTGCACGAATGAAAGACGAAGTTGGGGGGGTGATACCTTCGAACATTTGCCCCAAATGAAAAGGCCCAGGGACGGCGCTACATAACTCCGTTGCTTACGGTAGAAGCGTATTTATTTAAGAGAAATACGTTTACAACAGCCACCGGGAATAGCGGGTAGAGTCCCAGAATAAATACTGCATAACAGTAGAAAGTTATTGCTTGACGTTGAAAAAAATTGCTTTATGCCTCTATTAAGCCTTCCTCGCAGGCTAATTAGCTAGTGGAGTTCCAAAAAAACAATTACGGCGTGGTTGAAGGACGAGGAACGGAGGGGGAGCAAAAACCTGCCTTCATTTTCACACCTGAATGCCTTGGGCGCGTTTTACCACAAGCTTCCGCGTTGCTTGCGCTGCACGGAAACTTCTGAAACAGGTTGTCACAGAATGCGGTCTACGAAACCTGCTATCAGAGGTTGACACAAAACGTTACGGATTAAAAAACACAGGGTCAGGTTAACACTATGGCGCATTTTTAACGAATTGGCCGTCTAGTGCCACCTTTATGTTACACGCAGATCTCCCAGTACACAGCGACTTTGATGTCAATAGGTATGCGAAAAGAAGTAATAAAGAGGTGGTTTTTAGCTTGGGCTGTGGGGTGCCCGAAAGTTGGGGCTCTCCATAAAATGACCACTACAAACGGGGAGTTCCGCTTCAGCTCTGAGGCTCCCATGCTCTCCTCAAAAACATTTCTGATGGAGGCGAAACGAGGAGGGAAAAACGCCCGTGTATTCGAGATTCTTTCACGAAACAGCCCCAGGTCGTGAAAATTAATTCGGAGCCCTCCGCTACGGCGCGCCTCATCTCTGTGTCGTGTCGGGGCGTTTAAACCTCATAATGAATCAATCAGTCATGAAAAACAGAAGGTCCCAAGCTTACTGTTACAGAGAAACCTTAGAAGCGTCCGACGAGTTTACGGAGTCGTTAGTGCATCTAAGAACCCACTCACATCTGCCTAGACTCTGTTCACATACATGTCCACTCACAACATCCCAAAAATTTAAAGCACCGAAGCAAACACGACAAAAACAACGAAAGGCGGTGTACTATAATGCGCCGAACCATTGCAGTAACGAGGGGAGCGCCGAAAGGTGGCGTCAGCAGTCCAGCAGCACGGTGCCTATTCCCCATGTGCCTTAAGCCGCTGCTAACCTTCACTTCTCTATGACGTCACACCGCCTTCTACCCAATGAATGCAATTTCATTCAAGCAAAACACAAATCCAGTAGTTAGAACCTCCCCTTCCCTTTCGCCCACTCATAACGCACAGTTAGACGAGGAATAGGCTTAGAAATTGGAAAAGAGAAGCTGGTGGTAGACTCATTTTGGGGGGCACCATGGGGGCACCGTCGCCTCTCTAATCCCAGCGGCTTCGCATTATCGCGCGCGGAGCCGCAGGTGTTGCCATCGTTGCGCAATCCCGGAGAGGAGAGGAGCTTCGGAGGAGAGAGGAGGAATGCCGGAGAGGAGAGGATTGTCGAGAGGGAGAGGAGAGGAGAAATGCCTCGCATACTACTCAGGGTTCTCCTACGGGAAGATGACGACGGTGGTTGAACGCGAAGCTATCTCGTGATGGATTCTTTGGTTTGACAATCCCTAGGCGCATCCTGCCACAATCATCATCAGCGGTGCCTGGCCAGGCATACCAGTGGAGGTGTGGTACTCAGGGTTCCCCTACGGGAAGATGACGACGGTAGTTGAACGCGAAGCTATCGCGTGATGAATTCTTTGGTTGGCCAATCCCTAGGGGCATCCTGCCACAATCATCATCAGCGGTGCCTGGCCAGGCATGCGCAGTGGGTGTGCGGACGGCGGACAACAACGACAAGGGAGGGAGGGACACAGCCCCAAGCATGAGATGCTTCGCATCTAAAACCCACCTGATTTGCAGTTTAGCATTCCCACTAAGAGCTATTCTAGCCCGCGTGAGACACAGAGTTCCAAAACAAACGTATTTCAGAACGCTTCTTCCCTACACACCCGCATATTGCCTGCACCAGGAAAGGCGTGAAAGCAAGATCACGACGAAGACGAAACGGCTGCACGATCTATTGCATAGTACTTTCCGCAGGCCACCCAGCGCCAATAATAACTCAATTCTACCGATCAAATCCATCGCAGCGCAAAATGGCAGAGTGAGATTCCACTGTAGGTATTACTGTATGAACCTCAACGGGAGAGGGGGGGGGGGGGGGCACATCTGTTGTTAAAAAGTGACTCAAGCAACTCCCTTCGCGGGAAATTGCCAACGAATTAATAAAGGCTCCGTCTGTCATGCGAAAGCCGTCGGCTGCATTGCTTTCTATTTTTCTTGCTTCGTTTCCCCTATTCAACCGGATACTTTCTGAGGAAAAAGTCAACTGTTTTTTTTTTTCATTCGGAAGCATTAAATACCACCTAAATAAAATGCGTGCCCTGACAGCTAGCGCTACCGTATTGTTGTGGATGATGAGGATACCTAGAGCCACTAAATAGGCTGCGCTTAAAAGTAAAGACACTTATGCACGCCGGCAGCCATTTTGGTGCTTATCGCCAAGGGTGGCCAGCTTTATGCGTCCAATTGCGGCCGACCTTGACGGGCGTAATTGGTCCGGGCGCCGCTTGGCAACCATGGCATCTGTGTTTACTTTTCGAGGATTTCGAGACAGCCCGCCGGTGCGACAAGGTCAGGCTCGGTTACGCTAGCGTAGCTTATTTAGTGGCCCTAGGCCTAGAGCCCTAAATAAGCAACGCTTTTCTAGTGGCTATAGGTTACGCACGCTAGGGCACTCAACGTCCTTCGAGAAGTACTCTATAACGTTGAGGCCACTGTCGTTCTTTGGCAGCGGGAAGCGAGGCGAGCGTTTTCCACCTTCCGGCCGATTGAAACAGCCCAGTACAGAGCAGCACGGCATCGCTACTCTGTCTGGGGCTTTAAAACTCACGCTCAACGTCTCATACAGCCGCGCGGCCGCACTGCGCCCCGAAAGTCACGATTTATCGAAGAACGCGTGCACGTCACAACACAAGGGCACCAAATTGTCAGCGCCCATGGGCCTTGCGGGGTAAACAAATGTCACGTGACGCGGTTCGACCAATGGCCCCTCTCGGCGGCATCCAGCAATGACAGAAAAGAGTGACGATACTCTGAAACCTGATCTAGTGGCTCTAAGGATACCTTGGTGGCGGTCGTTGTCGGAAATATCTATTTAAAAGTAAGAATGCTTTCTTGTCTTCAGATTACGGGCCTGCCCCTTTCGATTTTGTTCTTCTTGGGTGAACGATTTATTATTGTTTTCGCATTCATTGGTATCCACGTTACTCCGTAGGGCGGGTTGGAGCTCGGGAACGCTTCACTCGAGACGGAGTTTTTCACCCTTAAAAACGAACTGTTTTAATATTTGTTGGTTCTGAACACTTGTCTATAGGCACGCATATAATGGACATTTACTCAATATCCAGGGCTTACTGACAGCAGCATGAAATAACATGAGCCCGAATCTTTCCGCACTTTGTTCTTTGATTGCCGATTTAGTCACCTTGTTCATTTTTAATAGATAAACACTTCAGTTTTTGTGTGGTTATTTTCAAGTCCTAGAAAAAGAACCTTTGTCACTGCAAGAGGCAAATTGCCCAGTTTCTTAAGCGAGGACGAAGACGAAGCCATTCCCCGAACTTGTAATCACGTCACGCACAGCAGCCGTTCACGCATCATCCGCTGTGCCCTGCCGTGTATCGAAGCCAGTCGTCATGGACGCATTTGGTAGAAGAACCTTCATCGATAATTGGCCACTTCCCAACCAGCTCCAGAACTTCGGGAATACCGAGCAGTATGGTTCCATGGCGCCCCTCAACGCGCCCTTGTCGTCCCCGATGTCGCCTCCATTCGCCGCCCCATCTCCGTCTACCTTCCCCCCATTTTCTGTTCCCTTCCCTCAGCGCCCTGGTGGACCGGCGAACGACGCTCCAAGGCCTCGGCAGCATAGGACGCTCTCACCTCCATCTTTCCGAAACGACGCTGCTTACCCCGCACCGTCTGCACTGCAAGCAGGCCACCTGCCCCATGTCGGGCCTCGACAGAGGCCAGCTGCACCTCTGTACGCGGTGCGTCTTCCATCATGTCCGAAATTCGATAACAAGCGCAAGAAACGCAACCAAAAATGCGCAAAGAAGGCTTCTTCCACACGTTCAACCGTGCCCTCCCAGGATGACAACACCCTCAGCGAGACTTCCGAATCTCATGAACAGCTTCAGCCTCGCCATAAAAAAGTGAGAATAACGAGGGGCCCAAACCCCTATGTCCGTTTCGAGAGTACTGAGCTCAACGCCGGTCCAGAAGAGAGCGCCCAAAATTACTGCTCCCTGTTGGCTTGGATGTTACTTGCGATCGTACTGGCTATAGTTGTCATCGCTTTCACGGGCCCACTGATTAAAAATCTTATAGCGCAGTTTCCTCCGGGAGGAGCCATTCTTTACAAATACGGAACCGACCAAAGCGGGAAACTCCTACAAGGCGATGATCTGCAGACAGGGGCGGTCACTAACGGTCTCACAGAAAGCAACTTGGAGTCGTGCCGATGGCAGGACCAGTACATCGGTGAAAACTTGAACCGCTCGGTATCTCCGTGCGTAGACTTCTACTCGTACGTATGCTCGAACAATTGGTTCCAGCAGCCCAACGTGAGCTCTCAGCCTTACGCTTACTCGGCGCCCGCTTCAATCATGCTCGACCTTTGGAATTTCTTGAAGCAAGATGCCGATACGGGATCGACCTCTTTCATCGGTGAGGCGGCACTCTTTATGCAAAATTGCGTGCGGGGGTCAAATAAGGATACCGACTGGAACGTGCTCCGAGAGATGCTTGCCGCTCTAGACATTGCCGAGTGGCCTTACGCAGGCTCTGCCACTCGCGCTGAAGCCCATACTGTTGCTGCGAAGGCAGAAAAAATGCTCGGTTTGTCGTCCATAGTAAGCGTATCTATCCGAAAGAGGCCATTGAACCGGGAGGTCATGCTGCACGTTAATTCACCACCAGTCTTGCTCAGGCGATTTAAAAACGCCTTTCCCCGCGAAGACATCAAGTCGTACAACGAATTCATCTACAAAGTCCTTTCTCTATGGAACCAAGAGAACCATGATGTTGTACCGAGCGCCTTGAGGATCGTTGAGCTGGAAGAAAGGATCAGCATCGCAGCGGCCCATTTTGTCCGCAACGTGCCGTTTGCCCGCGAGACATTACCAATAGCCACCCTTATATCACACCATCACTGGAACTGGCCGGCGTTTTTTGGGCACTTCATCGAAGAAAGCGAGGGCGAACTTTCTGGGGACAAGATCGCGCTACTGGATCCGGCCTATTTTAACCACCTGCCAACCATTCTTTCTCGGTCCACGGCTCGAACTATACTCAATTACATCGGTTACAAGCTCATCGTGTCCATTTCGCCATTACTTCCGCCTCACAAAGCCGAGTTCGTGACGCCTCTCAGCTACAACCAGCATCTGGCTGGCGTCGTCCCAAAGCGACTCGAACCGTGTTTCTCTGTCCTCGAGAAGCTCTACCCTCGGGCCACCAGGGCCCTCGTCTGGTCCCAGGTTCTACAGAGGGCGCCCACACTACTTTCAGGTGGCATGGCGGATGACCTTCGGAAGATGGAGCTTCTCGCGCGCCAAGAAATGAAAGAGGCTGCCGCTAAGGCACCTTGGATGTCTCAGGAGGAAGCAGCCGTGGCCGTCCTCAAGGTGGAACGCCTCAAGGTGGTCCTGCTGGAAACAGACAGCAATGAAACCGTGCACGAGCGACATCCAGATTCTCCGCTGTTCAAGAACAAGAGCCTTATTGAAGCCTTCTACCACCTTCAGCTCAATCACCGTGCCGAATACTGGCGGGCGGGCCACTCAGGTAGTTTCTATGAGCCGCTCTTGGACACCGACAGTGCGTTCAGAACCGTCTCCCTTTATAAACCTGATGGCAACGAGGTCCTGGTGTCTCCGGCTACCACAGCTTTTATATGGACCATCTCACGGCGCCTGGACGTAGAGTTTGTGCCATTCTACCTGGGCGAAGTTTTGCGGAGCATTTTTTTGGCAATGAGCATCCTCGGCTCCACTATAGACGCCGACGGCGACCTCCGACAGTGGTGGACGCCCGCAACGGAAGAACGTTTCATCAAAAATGCGGAATGCCTTCAGGAGAGCTTTACAGACGGACCGCGTCTGTATGTCAAGGAAGAATGGGGTGATGATTCTCCGTTAATAGAAGAGAACGTTGTCGACGGGGCTGTGCTGCACCCTTTGTACAAAATTCACAGACGCCTTTTCAATGAAAGTGGCAGGTCCGATTTAATTCAGTGCAAGTCTGAGGATTTTGACCCGGACAAGCTGTTCTTCATCAACTGGGCGTCTACTTACTGTGAGCCGGAACGACCTGAAACAGCGCCGACAGAGCGCCTTCGCTTAAAGCTGTCGGGGCCACCAAAGGCCCGGCTCAACATCGCGCTGTCCCGATTCCCGCCTTTCTCTGCGGCGTTCAGTTGTCCTATAGGATCTGAGATGAAGCCATCTAATGCTTGCACCTTCTGGTGACTTTGAGAAGCTGTTCCTTTTTTCTCTGCCTTTTTCGCTGCCATGTCATAAATAAAAAAATACCTTGGCCATTTCGGAAGCTTCTCTCACTTAAAAGAAGTTTCGTGGAGCAGCAACCACTGGCTTTGTTTGACACTGGGGCTGGGTCATGGTGAAGTCTGATTTTGCGGCACCCTTTAAGACATCGCTCTGACAGGACTATCTCGATTTAATCTCGACGAAGCTCAGAAAAATTCGTCTCTCTCTCCCTCTCTGCCTCCTTTTTTCTTGTAAGAAAGCATTTTGTCGCACTTGTGCCACAATTATCTATCGTACGAAACCGACCTTCGCCAGAGAATTCACAGGCAAGGAATGCCGAATCACGATTTCGCTCAGTTTTGCAACGCTGGGTAAAATAATTCTGTGCAAGTGTAAGAAGGAGTTTTCGTCTCTGTTGCTAGGCGACACCCACGCTCATTAAGGCGCCGTTAGGCTCTGTATGCTCGGTGCTTTCGGACGCTTATGCTCCGTCTGTCGGCTACTTGTCGCTGTCGGGTAACTATCCACGCCACCGTAGGCGCTCCGAGGCTTTCGCACCGGCCCGCCTATGGGACCTTTGTGCAGGGCGCAAAAAGCTCACCTAAAATCGTGAACAGACACGGTTGCTACGGCGGACACTGAGACAAAAGAGCGACATTTTTCCTCAGAAGTGACGTGCACCTACTCACCTCGTGATTTTAGAAAACGGGGCCAATGCCGATGTCATTTTTAGCCCTGCCAATACCACCAACAGCCTTGCCACAGCCTTGCTCAATCAAGCCAAACGGATAACATTCATGGGCATATCTACAGCTCTCGCCCTACCGCTTGATTATTCCCTGAAACGCCTCTCCAGTTGCGGGCTGTGTGAACGTATCCGCGTATTCGAATATGCCTAACCACCTTCAACCCAACTAAAGTCGTGCTAAAACAAGAAAAATGTAGAATCGTCAATTGGAAGCAGCCGTGTCTCACGCTAATGTTTCATTTATTTCTGAAACCACGGTAAGTTTTTGGCTCCCAAATCTCGCAATGGTACGAATGAAACAGACCTATGTCAAACCTGGAGCCAACACGACCACATTTTGAGCCCCTTTCGCGCAGCCTGGCACTTTTGTCAGCCTTTTCGCTTTACTGAAGTGAGCGCATCGACATCTGGCTGATGCACAGAGTATAAACGATAGAAGACGACGACTTAAAAGAGCGCTCCCCATTAAAGTAGACGTCACAGCACGGGGCGTAACCGTGTTCGCTTCGGGCGGGCAGCCTTGCGGCAGCGTCGAACGGCATACCACGGCGGCTCGATGAAAAATAGTTTTTCCATCGAGCGGCCGTGGCCATTCGGTGGAGGTGGTGAAAAACTTTTATTGCGCAAATACAGAGTTTTGGAGCCACAGAGTGGACCCACTCCATGGTCGGCCTCAAACTCCGCGACCGATGGAATCTTTCCGCTCCTACAATCGACCAATCAGGATATTAGTATACCGCTGTCTACACCGTCCTTTCTGCTACGCAGTCTCCTTATCGTTGACGCATTACTAACGGCGATAGTCTTTCTTGGGCTACTTAAACGCAGAAAGTTTGGCCTGTTTGGTCTGTCTGTCTGTCTTGTGTATGTGGCTGTCTGTCTGTCTGTCTGTCTGTCTGTCTGTCTGTCTGTCTGTCTGTCTGTCTCTCTGGGACTCGATTCAGCCACCCGGCCAAAGTGAAAAAAATGCTGCGCCACAGTCTTATATACTCACAGCCAAATCTAAACGTCTAACACCGGTGTCAGTGTTGATACTTGTCAACATTGTTGAACAAGATCAACTAGGACATTACCCAAATATAAGGAAGCAAATCAATACATGAGTGATATTTGCAGTGTTCCTTTATTAAAAATTCCTGGATGCTTGTTTTTGCGATACCAAATGAAATACTGCGTCAACGTTAGAAAACCGTCGACTGCTGTTGTCACTGCTACCTCCTTGTGGCATTCAAGCAATCAAACGGCAATATCAACGAAAGGTTCCACTAGACGGTATACGCGTTCTGCTTGGAACGCTCTTGGATCAGGGCAACGTGGTCCTATAAACATTGTAGTAGGGCCCTCAATTCACGCGCGTCACAGCCGTACGGCAGCGCTGGCATCGACACACCCGACTAGAGCAGTGGAACGCGGTAAATTTAAATTCACCTGAGCAAACGTCTAGCGTGTTAACTTGGGAGGAACGAGACGGGGGAGGAACACCATGAGAGGTGAGCGGGGAAGAGAGGAAGGCCTTCATTTGGTGGGCCCGCCATTCGACTATCGTCTTTCGGCGACATTTGCAAAGGAAGGAGCAGATACGCGGCCAGTTTTATACGCTTCGCATCTCCCGAGCATGCCTTGGATGAACATACTAATTTCAGGCGCAGCTTTTGGCGGCTGCATCTGGAGCTTCGCGGCGTCGCCATCGTCGTAACCGAGCCAAGGATGGGAAGACCGACGAGTGAAAGAAAGCAAAGGAAGAGAGTGTCGCGAATTGTGAGGGGAGGGTGGTTCGCCGTGGCGGCGCGAGCGCTCTCCGAAAGTGTTCGTTGGGGAAGGGGGGGGGAGGAGTTGGCGGTATGCTCTACCCGCATGAGACGCAGCTTCCTGGTAGTGAAGGGACTAGTGCAGGGTTTGTAGCCGCCAAGCCATGGACTTGACGAACGCGACATAGACTGTCCCCCACTCTCCTCCCTCTCTCCTCTTTCTTCTTCCCTCTCTTCCTATCCTCGGAAACCCCCACTCCACTTCCCTATACTGGGTTGTATGAGGGTGAACTCCCCATCGAGTTCAAAAATATCCCCAGTTCTTTTCTCTTCCCTCCTTTCTAGATAAACCATTACCGCCCACGAGACGCTCGTTTGCGCGACGCTTGGCGAAAACGTGGAGGGGGCGTGCGTGATGATGATGTGCGTTCGCTACCTAAGACGCGGGTCGCGGTCT
>CM023450.1:144865090-145068667 GCA_013339765.2 Haemaphysalis longicornis
TCCTCGTAATTCCACGCCGTTTCATACACACGTGCGCGCACACGCACACAACAAAATTTCTTTCGGCTGCGTAACTAATACATAACTAAGAAAGCAAAAAAAGGTAAAATAAAGGCAGGAAAGCTAACTTGGCTAGAGCGTAGTTTAATATCCGCCATGTTGGCAAGGAAAAATGGGCAAAAATAGAACGAAGATAACTGAGAAAGGTTGGACTCGAGAGTATGCAGGCATCCCAGCATTAGGGCACCAAACAATACCTACCTTAAATAAAATGTGCACTTGAAAGCTTAATCTTTCTTTCACATTCAAGCGATTCTTCTCCAACAACGAACTGTAGGATTCAGAAATTTTATTGCTGCGATCCCACGGAGTGGTTTTCCCGGAGGTGGAGAAAAGAAGCTTTCAACTTTAAACGCGAGGAGCTGTAATGTCGCGACTGCAGCACCACACACACCGCTCCACCAGCATATTGGCGTATCTGTCACCGCTGCGAACGAAAGACACCCAACCGTCGAGGCCACTCTACACCGTGCCCACAACACGGACATCATTAGAGTGCCGACGGACAGCCAGGATGGACTCCAGAATTTTGTAAACCAAGCGGTATACTCCGCCACATTGATGGACAATTCCACACCTACATTAAAAAGCACTGTGAATTAATTTTCGCGGAATACACTCACCCGGGCCATCAAGGCATAGGGGAAACGAAAGAGCTCGATTGCGGGAGTAGAAGGGGTTGCATTCTTCAGTGCACAGATTAAATTGCAGAATCACGTCTGCGGATAAATGCTGAAAGATCAAAGGGAACAGGTGAGTAGAAATAGAAAGAGATAGAGAGACAAAGGAAAGAGATAGAGGAGGAAGAATTAGAGAAAAGAAGCCGTGACGCGCAGGGCCCTGAGACTTTTCAGAAGCCGAAGACACCTGAGCCCTTATGGGCTGTGAACGCGAAAGTATTAACGTCAATTGAACGCCGCTGAGAGCTGCTCCGAGTTTTCCTATGGGCGGTGTTTTGGAATGATGAGTCTAAATTTGTGTGGGTAATTTATTTTTTTCTACGTTGAACGTTAGCATGTTGGCCGTAGACCGGAATAATATGAACGATATTGTTCTGGCCGCACAGAGTGCCCTGGCTCTGTGGGTGGCGGCTGTGCATACGCCAAGGACATCGGCAGACGACTGGACAGGCCGCACTTGAATAAGATACTAAAATGTAGTCGTAGACAATGATGTCTAGCTTCGCAAGCATTTATGGCGAGCGCGGGCCTTGCATCTTAGGAGAAGCGAGATGTCCCAGTAAGGCCGGCGATGGTGACCGACCACTGTCGTATTACCGAGGACCCCACGAAGGTACGTGAACTTGTCGCCATCGGTAAGCGCATGGGTTGTTGTAAACGTTAGATTTAAAACGGTGCATGCAGACAACATACAACGTTGTATTATTCAAAGAACTTAGTGTTACGTTGTACCCTCAATACTGAATTCTACGGTCGCAAACAATAATTTATTGTTTGAACAATTGTGGGAAATTGAATTGAATATTGAATTGAACCGACTTGCCTGTTTTTATTTCTTTGACTGCCAATGGTATTCCCTATGTAAAAAGCTAATGACGTGTCATCCCACCAAAGAAACTAATATCTGTGTTTTACACTCTTCGTTTAATTATAGCACTGCTCGTAGGCTAGGCTCAAAATACTTTTTTCTGTCAGAGGTGGCAGCTGGGCTAGGCCATATTTCTTTCTAAGATTTTCGTCCACCAGCATTCTAATCTTCTTTTAGTCCCTCGACAGCCGTGAATTTAACTACCTCTGTGCTACCTTTAAATCCAAGGGCTTCATATAAGCGCAATATTTCCATCATGTATATTACTAAAGGTCAAAGACGCCTCCTAGGGGAAACCATGTGAAAATCTGACATACCATAGCTTTAAAGTGACGTCAGGAGCACGTGCACTGTCAGCCCCCGGCCACGGGTACACCAAGCGGCCGGCAAAATGCAGCACGTGTAGGGCGAAGAAGGAACGAGAAGCGGAGCTTGTAAGAGTGAGCATTTCGGCACTTTCCAAGCACTCTAGTTGTGACAGACAATTATTTTCCGTTCGGGGTAACCTTCAAGGGAAGTTGGATTCCTAGCAACAAGGAAATTAGTTGCAAAAAATGTTGCGGCAACGTTGGCAAAACATGCTCCGGCGCGGCTGTGAGCTTTCTAGAGCTGGAGCGAGCGCCATTTCTTTGACAATCTCAAACATCGGTTGCCTTGGCAACAAGGCACAAACCGCTCTAGAAGTCAGTTACGGTTGCGTGATCCCGGTTCAGCTCGGGGCCCCCACCTCGCGACATGTGGGCACTGCAGGCGTATCACTCACTCCCATTCACTCACTCACTTCCAAGGCCTCGTTGGCCAGAGTCGCCTCCCACGTTTCTAGTGAATGAGGTGTATTGTTCTCCGTTACCATATTACTGGGCAGTTCCACATGGTGGGGAAAACGGTGGCTTTTTCGTTACATTTAAACAGTCCTCATTTAATCTGTCTGGGAACATAAGCGCCAGCCTTCATTGTATCTTGCCCTGCGCCCGAAGGCTTGAAACGAAACGAGAGCGCTGACTCGCTTGCGAGAAGTCTTTGCGTACCGCAGTGACGAAGACCACTACTACGCCCTTCCACCATATGAATCCTACAAAGAACGTCGTGGAAGGAAAAGACTTGAAAGGAGAACGCGACCCACTTCTCACATGGCACTAAACACCCACGAGGCACAAACACTGAGAAGAATACCAACGCATTCCCAATTTAAATCAAAATTTGGAAACACTAAAAAAAAAATAAAAAAACGAAAAGTATGTAAATAAATAAAAACAAAAAGAGACGTTGGCGAAGGAGAGGCAGTGGGCGAAAAGGCACTGATAGCAATAATCATAGACGCTGGGATCTTTTTCAGGGAAGCTTGGCAAGACCATCTGGGGCTATCACGGGAGACGGCCAGATTCCAAAATGAATAATTCTACGGCGCAGCAAAGATATGCGCGGATAAAACCCAGCACCTTCACCCGGAGTGATAAGCTTAGAGGAACAGACAGCGGGAGGTCCAATTGATTAAACCTGTTTTCCAGGTATCTTTTTCATATAGGGGAGTACCATCGCAAGGAGAGGAAAAAATGTTCTATTTTCTTCTAATTCGTTACACAATACACACAGTGGTGAAGGGGCGTGATTTCAGCGGTACAAGTAATACTTGAAATTTGGGACGCCACAGTGAAAGCTGGTGAGGGTAACTTCACAAGCCCTCGACTGACTAATCCGGCACTTCTGTGAGAGCCACAGGTGCTCGAGGTCAGAAATTGCTTATGCAGGCTCAGCCGTGTGTTGTAGCCACGCCTAATCTTCGAAAGCGTCCCGAAGTGGGAAAATTTATGGGCGCTAGAGCCTCCACCACCGGGCCATCCAATGCAATGCCCGCCAGAGTGTCCTGCCGATTCATTGACGGCAGATTCTTGCGTGTCGAGGCACCCACACCAAACGAAGTTTTAGATGCGACTGCATCTCACTCACATCGCCTTGGTCTCTCCCATACGACGTTGTTGTTGTCCGTCCACACCCCTCCCCCATTCTCCTCGCCGCGCGAGCTGCACTCTCCGCCTCTCACCCCCTCTCCTCTCCGATAGCGAACACTCTCTCGCGAGGGGCATTGGATTGGATTCAATCGGGTTGGCTTAGCTTGGCTTGGTTTGGATTGGATTTGGATTGGATTAAAGTGGATTGTGTTGGATTGTGTTACGTCATAGCCGCGCCACGTTGCGTCATAACCGCGGTCGTTCCAGTACCGGCGTTACGATTTCGGGCACGTGCATAGACTTGATTTTCGCTGCAAATTGCACGGTGGTCCCGTTACTTCACCATCCACTACCCGTACACTTCAGCGACCACAAGGCCGTCATCGTTAACGTTATGCTGCGTGTTAAATAAAGAATACATCATACGCGTTCCGCACACGTTTCACGCAATTAGAGAATCAACCCAACGGAAAACACCAAGTGAACCCCCAAGATGCGTCGCATCTCCACAGGGTTCCCCTCGCTGGAAGGTGGGGTAATTTTTCTCAAGACGGAGGCAGTAAATACCCAAGGGGTCGACGTAGGAGAGATGATTTTGGGCACGATAGAGCAGTGCAAACAGAAAGAGAATCTGTAAGCACTATTGTCTGCGATGTAGCAGAATGTAGCTTTCCAAGGGCTAGGACAATCTCTAAATATTCAGCATGAAAAGAAGGCAATCGGAGTGAAAAGGCCCAGTTTAACCCGGGAGAAATGCCCACTCCAGCCTTCTCATTCCGGACAGAGGCTTCAGTTTCAATGATTACATGGGAGGAGAAACAGGTAAGGTGATCCCGCAAAAGGCCTGATAAGAGATTCGATGGGAGTAATCCATTTCTTCTTGTTCTTCTTGTTCTTCTTCTTCTTCTTCTTCTTCTTCCTCTTCCTCTCTTCTTCTCCACCATTCGCGACCACGAGAAAAACACGGAGCGTAATCATTGACTACCATGATGGTCGTGAAGGTTGCTTGCAGTTTCGCTACCTTCAAGTCTTGCAGGTTAGTTGAGCTTCGTTCATTTTTCTTCCTTGAAAAGTGGCATCGTGAGAGGAAAGAATGTTGTCTGCCGGGCCGATATTACTACCTTATGTCTTGATAGCTGACGAGGGGGTGGACGATGTGTTTTAAAGGAGCCATGAAGAGAAAACACAAGTTTGGTTCATTCGAAAGATTGCCTCGTTAGAACCATAACGACACCACTTATAACGCAAACTTCGCTCAAATAAGCTACATAATTAGGAAAAAAGGAAATGACATGCGACCCACCAGCTCATTTTCCGCAACAGAACCTGTGATGTCACTTGGGAATGCTCTGCGATTGGCGGAGGCCGGCAAAAGCAAACGCATGTTAGGCAGGGCTTACAGTTTTGCATAGCGAGCTAAATGCCCGTGAAACATACTGCACATTCTTTTTATGACAAAGAACGGTGGAGTAAACGGTTGAAGGTCAGAACGAACTCGCAAGCGTGTGCGCCAATGCGTACGAAACTAGCGCGCCGGCCGAGCTCGACATCTCGCCGTCGCGCAGACGAATTTTCGGGTTCGAGGCTCTTCGGGGCCAACGAACCGTTCCAGCACGCACAGCCGCGACCTTGCTTCGTATCGTAATCCCTTCACAGGAGGTTGGCCGTCATATCGCCAACCAGCAAAGTTAAAAATAGAAACGGGGGGAGTAAGGAACAGCAAGAAGCGACGAGATAGTGCCAGTCGTCGCGTAAGTTTCGAATGGTGTTGGCTTGCTGCTGTCGTTACGAGCTCGTTTCCAGTTTACAACCACTGAAAACTTCAGTTTGTTCAGTTACGGCAGGGACCTTTACGTTAGCTCACTCCTGGGACATGCTGGCGCTCGTCGCCGACTTCGTCAAATCGCTCTGACCTTGGGGAAAAAATGCGTAAACACCGCGCATTGACGCTCGTATCTTTCTGGTCGAAGCAGAGAGCTCGCGCGAACGGCTTTCCATACACGACACCGGCCAACTGGCATAAGTGATATGCTTACTGAAATTGAACTATTATTAACCGTAATCAAAATACGGCACATACGTACCAGTATATATTCGTCCGTCGCGACTGGGCTGACGAGGCAGCGGTGCCGACGGGCGTTCGTCTGTTGTGTCTATCGCGGAATGGTCGCTTTCCCGTCCACCGCGTATCCCACAACTATTGCCGCTCGTGCACTTAGAAGCATTGAGCGTTTTTGTGGTGTGAGGTTGTTAAATGCAAGCCCGAGCTCCTCGGCGAGAGTTTTGTTCTCCGGATCAGGCGATTCCATGACTAGGGCTGCGGGTGCACTAGGTTTTTACTAGTATTTTTAAAATGGCCGCCGTCTCGATCGACTCCCGCGTGTGGGTGCTATATGGAGTCGACATACTAAGTATCTGTTTCATGGACCGGCTCTATGACGCCATTGTACACGTCACGGAATGTTCAATTTTAGCGGGAGATTTAAAATTTTGGCTTAAATTGCCCTTATTTCTCAGTGAATAAACCATCATTTGCTTCCGGGAAAGCGCTTGGGGTACTATGAAACACCTAATCTTTCGAATAAACAAACATTTGTTTTCTCTTCATGGCTCCTTTAATCGGAAGGCTGGATGGTGAGCACGTAGGCTTGCTGATGAGCGAAGCTGTTTCTCGTCAGTGAGGTATGCCAGAGTCCACATGAGGTGAGGAACTCAGGACAAGATGGAGCCGACAAAAAGGAAATCTGTAATGGTTGGTTGGTTGGGTGGAGCTAAGTCAGGTATCAAAGGCGCGTACCCACACTAGGTGTTGGCCAAGTGGTGCTGTCATCTCTTTGCGGAAGGAGGTAAAGAATTAAAATCATGGTAAACAAAGTCGTCTTGGTGCTCCAGAGGGATGCTACAGTTCCCATTAAAAGAAGTACGGACAGTGTGAGAAATACTTTTCATGTTGATGTGTACAGGTAACTCAACGAAGTTTCAGACTTACTCTCGAGCCATGGCAGTGACCTGGCCCGTACTACTGAGACAGTAGCCCGTACATGGAGCCCGTACTGCTGAGCCGTACATGGAGCCAGATCCATGTCAGTTTAAGCGTTTTTTCTTTCACGTTGTGCGAGTTTAAAATGCTGCACTGTTAGCTATTGTTAATGCATTCGAACAGAAAAAATGAATTGCTAACTTACTTTGTGCAGGCACGCTTGCTTTGGGAGCATGAAATCTATTACGTCATTTCATACAGTATAATTCATTGCTTTCACGCTCGATGGAAATGAGAACCGCGACTTCACTCTTTGAGCACAGTTTCTTTTTGTTTGTACTGTTGACAACGCCGTAACCTGTATAAGACATCGTGAAACGCGTTATTGTATTTATTGAAGCCAATCTTTCAGCCCCTCACTGATGATGTCCATACGCGAAAACGCACCTGCAGGAAAGCCAACTTTCTCTGACAACGATTATGATCGTAGGTGAAGTGTAGGAAAAAAATGTCCCGGAAATTCATAGAATTGTCCACTAACACGTAGCATTCTTATGCCGCGCTTCTCGGACTGCCGAACCATTCGCACTTTATGGCTCAATAAAGTTTCCTGCTACTGCAATATTCAACCTCTCTGGCACCCGTATCCGAGAAGCGAATACAAGAAACAAAAAATGCTCACCTCGTGCTGTCATGCATTGCGCTTCGAACGCTTGAATTCTTAGAGAATATATAATTTATCAGTAATTGGGGTTTTAATAACACTGAACTTTCATTTCACGGCCGTCTTTCTTCTCGGAATGAATGAGTCGTTTAACGCCCTATTGAAGTGTACGACCAGGCCAGGACCATGACAAGGAAGTTTTCAGAAACACCGCCGGGTAGCCCGCCGTGCAGCACAGCACAAGGTTCCGCTGTCGAGAGAGAAAGAGAGAGAAGTGAACTTTATTGAAGTCTCCAGCGGAGGGTAGCAGGTCGTCGATCGACGGCCTGCTTCGGCAAGGGGCAGGTACACGCCACCCCGCCGATGAACACGAAGCGGGCTGGCCCGGGGCTGTCCACCTTGTGGGTACGTTCCGAAAACATTCAGGAAATCATTATCATGATCATCATCATCATCATCATCACGTTCTTGATCCCGTGGCACTTGTGCTGTGCACTTGTTCTGTGGCCCGTCGCTAATTCACAGCCGTATAACGCCGGCCATCCCGGCAGCACGCCTAGTTGGACCCCATCTTTGGCTGACGCACCATCGGCACCGGCGTCGGCCAGTTGGATAGACTCGGTGAAGAACCAGCCACCACTGCTGCACAGGATCGCGGCGAGTAGCCCCAGCGGTTGCACTTGCGGGAAGCAGCAGCAGTGGCCGAGACATCCAGTGCCCTGCGGCGGCGTACAGGGCGAGCGCTGTTGCTACAGCAGCCAGGCAGCTGGGGCCAGTGCTCGGGTATCAGTGTCTCTAGACGCTTGTCCACCGCAGCGCCCAGGAGATCCCCAGCCCGATTCGTGTTCATCGGGTGGGGTGGCATGTACCTGGCCCTCGCCGAAGCAGACCGTCGTTTCGACAGCGGAACCTTGTGCTTGTGCTGCACAGCGGGCTACCCGGCGCTGTTCCTGAAAACATCCTTGTCATGGTCCTGGCCTGGTCGTACACTCTGGGGCTCCCCATTCACATCGTGGCTGGCGTGGAAGTCGTGTCGCCATCTTCTGCTGTATCGCACGTTTGGCCTTCTTTCTGGACCTTGGCGCGAGTGGCTCCGCCGTGCTAACCTAGTCATTAATACTCTTGTCCCGCAATGCTGCAATCTAGGGGCTGGCTGCTTGCGAACATCGGACAGCGTCGACAAAGTCTTGCTCCCGAGCTGCGGCTGTGACCTGCCGCCCTGACACCGCCGGTGCTGGTCCGCCCAAGTCGTTGCGTGTGCGCGTTTTCTTCGGTGTCTCTATTTGTCTACTGGGGTTGAGGGAGACTGGGAAATGTATGTGAAGTGAAGTGAATGTTTATTTCAGACAACCGAAGAAAACGAATTACAAGGGAGATGTTACAGAAGTATATATAATAATAAACACGCATAATAACCATAACTGAGGCGCTTGTCATCGGGGGATGGCGAAAAGACAAACGAGTTACCTGACAAAGCGACATCACCCTCCCTCCGTTTTCAATACGCAACTCAGCCGCAAAGTGACAAAGTACAAACTTTTCATGCGCAGAAGGCCAGTACAGAAACATATAAGCTCCATTTGATACAAACTTTAGGCAACACAAATTTTAGATGGAATTTATATTTAATAATTGGCACTGCAAGCATACATAATCACACAAAGCAGATACGCAGAGCGATATTCACCAGTAATATTGGGGCATATCTACGTCGTTAAGAGCTTTTTCGTTGTCGCTCCAACGTACACATCAATGTTCTTTTTGAAACAGTTTGCAGAAAAAGACAACTGCATCAATGTAAGAATAACTGGGTATTAATTAAAAAAGTCGGGAGTTATGTAGGTTGTCTTTTGCGACCCATAGTTTCTGCGGATTCTTTCTTTGTTGTATCTCGCTAACAGACAAAGAAGACTGGTTCAATGTAAGAATAACTGGGTATTAATTCAAAAAGTCGGCAGTTATGTAGGTTGTCTTTTGCGACCCATAGTTTGTGCGGATGCTTTCCTTTGTTGTAGCTCGCATGACGTAGTTGTAGCTCATACGTAGCTCGCACGACGCATGTTGTAGTTCAATAAAGCGTTTGTTTTCGATATCGGGAGCTCCTGCATACGCAAATGTGCAAAAGATATGTGCGCAGCTTCCTTTCACTAGTGGGGCAAGTATGGATTCAACAGCGGAGCTTGTGCGCTCTTCTCGGTGAACCAATTCTTCAGGCGTCGGGACGTTCTTCAGTCTTCTCATGGCGGCAGCACGTACGCACGCAGTAGAAGAGGCGAGAGGTATATCGCCGCACCGGCTGTTTCAAGCTTTTACTGGCCTGTGACGTCACAGCCAAGCTCCGCCTTTACAATTGTCGTCCGAAACTCGAAAACAGGAGAGGGGAGCGGGGGTGTCATGCAGCTGATATCGAATTAGCTGGCATGCAGCATGCTAGCGGATTTTTCAACCATAACATAGATTTCGAACTTCTGACCCTACAATGCAATAGGTTAATTATTTTGTCTTTTGCTTACCGCCCACCCAATGGGAAAACGGATCAATTTTACTCTTTTCTGCAAAAGCTGCTTTCTTTTGTGTCTCTCAACAACCTAGATAGAGCCATAGGTGGTGACTGCAATATGATTGTTGCAGTCCACAACCATATCTCGAGATTTGCTTTTGCTATTCAATTCCTTCTCGCGCAAGATTGTGATTGCGCAGCCCATGCGTATCACCTGCCACTCTGAAAGCCTCTTGGTCTTGTTTGTGACTAATACATGACTGATAGCATAGTATCTGGGACTAATGTGTCGGACTTGAGCCATCATTTTCCCATCTAAATATTTCATAAGCGCAACGAAACAGTTGGGAACGTAATTGCCTGATCTGCAATCAGACAGTGTGCAAGGCACCAGTATAAAAAATCTAGTAAGTTCCGAAGGAAATAGAAAGAATAAACTTGAACCCAGTATTCCAATTAACATTGTTCGAAACAGTTTTTGGGGCGCACCAAACAGTTACTAGCGGTTTTTCGAGCCCCTACTCCCTCTGAGTTTTATTCAGTCTTCATGTCTCTAAAGATTAGCACAGTCCGCGATTATTGATGACCTTTAAATGAAACCGCTAAAAATTTGTACTTGACCCGTTGGTGCCCGCGCTTTGCTATGTTTATAGATGGGTGCTTTCCGAAAAATATGCAGCACGCCTCAGGTACGGTCTTGTTTAAATCTGGAAACAAAAATGAATTTCTAATTATCGATGTATTTATATATTGCCTGTAAGTTATGAACGGATTAGAAAAAATAATTTGTAACCGCATTGTGTCCTTCTGTGCGAAACAATGCATTATATCACTGAATCATTTGGATTCCGAAGAGGTATTTCTACAGAACTCGGCTTGCTAACTCAAAAAGAACCCACACTTACCAGATTCTAAAACAAAGAAATTACTTTGGGTGTTTTTATCGATTGTCGAAAGCTTTTCACAGGATAAACCATGAATTATGTTAACCGAGCTAGAACACTACGGTTTTCGTGGCGTTACTCTAGAACTTGCTCTAGAATACGAGTCCTTTTTAACTGCAGGAAGCAATGTGTGAGGACTAAAGAAACTAGTTATTCGCTAAGGAACGTAACAGCGGGAGTTCCGCAAGGTAGCATTCTCGCGCATGTTTTATTTCATAATTTTGTAAATGATATACTCAATATTAGTGAATGTGCCCATTACTCTGGCTACGCTGAGGTTACCAGCCTCTTTATTTCAGTCTGATGACATAAATAAACTTCCGAACTCAGCCAATACGACCCTTAAAATTTGCTGAAGTGGTGTGAGCTAAACGCCTTAGAAATAAACACAAGAAAAACGAAAGCTGTTTTATTTTCTACTGCACAAAAAACATTACCTCGGATCTGAACCTATACCTATGGATCCTAGAACGTAGAGGTTGTAAAGAAAGTCAAAACCCTGGGAGTAACCTGCAATGAACATTTATTTTGGGATACACACGTTCATTGATTGATTGTAGGGTTTACGCGCCGACGCAACGCAGGCGATGAGGCGCGCCGTTGTGGAGGGCTCCGGATTAATTTTGACAACACTGGGGATCTTTAACGTGCGCCGAAATCTCGTACACACGGGCGTTTTTGCTTTTCGCCTCCATCAGAAAAGCAGGCCGCCGCGGCCGGGAATCGAACCCGCGACCTCGTGCTCAGCAGCGCAGCCTTAGCCACTGAGCCACCGCGGCGGGTGATACACACGTTCAACGAGTAGGAGAAAGCTTGGCTAAGGGTTGCGGTATTCTTTCCAGACTGCGACATGTTATCCCCACCATAACAAAACTACTTCTATATTACGCACTTTTTACCCCCCTCCTCCCCCCGCCCCCCAAGTTACTGACATGTTGTATGAACGTTTGATACGACGCCCACACTGCAGAATTTTTTTCAGATTTGAAGGTTTGAAGGTGCTGCCTCTGTCGAGCTTGTATAAGTACAATCTTGGGATGAAATACAAACAAGCTGTCCGTTAGAATAAGAATGTTCCTGACTTTATCCAGCCTTGCACAACCTTTGGAAGTTCTGTATAATATCAGACATAAAAATCTTTGGATGACTCCTTTCTCACTTACAAACCACGGATTTTGCAGGCTACAGTACTGTATGCCAAGTCTTTTTAATAATTTAGCAAGAAAAAAATATCGGCATAAACATTATCTCTACCACAAATGGAAAGAGCAAGTCATAGGAATGGGTGTTTGCTTATAACACTAAAAAAATTGTGGCGGCCATGCACCCCGCAATTATATTCTATTGAATGAATTTTTCTCCGAAACATTTCCTACAATTGAATTCGTTTTGTCTTTCTTTTTTTTTCGTTCACCGAGAAGGTTTTTCTTTGAGTTTGTTACATGAGCCTATTATTTCTCTTGCTGTAGGTTTTACTACACAGGTTGTTTGTTCTTCCACCAGGTATTTTCTCCCTTTTATCGATGTGCATTACTACCTACTTACTACTGCACCGGGCATACAGTGCTCAGGAACATTAAACAAATATTTGTAATACTTTATTTTGGTGCATGTATATGTAATGTGTGTGTGTAGGTACTTTCTTATTATATATGTACATACGAGTGTACATATGATTGCTTATGTGCATTTTTATTGTATTCAGATGCATACACGTGTACATTATTCTTGTGTGTATGCTCTTTTCATGCAATTTCTGTAAAAGTTCAACCATATGTATTCATTTTTCTGCTGTTCTTTCCGCTGTGAAAAAAACGGGGCAGAAACCCTGTCAAGTTGCTTCTTAGCAGCTTTTTGTTTCTGCCCTTATTATTTCAACTTTGCACGAGATTACATTGCTGAATAAATGAACTTTGAACTTTGAAATGAACGTTGAACACATGCCCCGGACTCCGCCTTATGGGTGTGGGGTGCGAGGAGGTTACGTGGCTCGGTGCTCTCGCAGGTGGTTCGCGAGTAATCGCTGCTCCTAGGCCGCCGAGCACGAATAGATATAGGAGGGGAAAGGCCCGTTGGGGCTGGCGCGGACGAGCGACCAGGTAAAGTCACACTGAAAACAACGCGCACTACAATGCTTCGTAGCTGCGAACCGCGTGGAAGAGGGTAGCGGCACCTGATTGAGGAAGCGACAGCGGCCACAGTTCATTCCGGGGCTGCACGGCTGCCCAGCGAAATGCCGTTCGCGGCAGCCCCGCAGTTTCTTCTCCAGCGACAGGTGCCGCTGGCTTAACCGTGGCCAAGAGCTCGCGACGTTATCTGGTCACCCTAGTAAGTGTCGTTGCCCCTACTGTCTTGTTCTTGCTCCGTTTTTCTGGACCAAGTCATAGTGACTGGCTTTACCTTGTTTTGGCGGGAACATGTCAGGTGACTATATCTTTGCTTTGTTTGGATGGAACATGTCACGTAAAAAGTCTCGGGAAGGAGTGGCACACTCGTAGCCACGTCTAACGGCTTCAATAGAATGCGGCGGAAGCGTGACACTTCCCAAGCCGGGTATTTTCTACGGGCTCTTCTACGGTAACAAGCGCATGCCCACAACGACAAGATGACGAACGAACGAGGGGCTTACGCAACGACGGGTCTTTCTCGTTCCGAACAGAGTTGCCCCGATTACGGCGAACGCTGGAGTTGTTTTTTTTTTTTTTTGCCAATCTTGGCCAATGTCCCTAAGTAGGCATGTGTTTGGGGGAGTTTTTTGCAACGCGGGAATAACGGCCAGTAACAACAGCCTCGCTGTTAAAAAACTGCGTACCTGCAGGGACTCGAACCTAAGGCGTTAGCGACACGGAAGCCGACGAGCGGAGCCCTTTTAGCAATATGTGTAAACAGAGCATAAGCTTGTAGTCTGGACCACAGAATAAAGCTGAACATTGTTTTGTCGTCTGGTTCACAGAATAAGCAGTGCGTACCGCTTATAAAGCATTCGCCCGATATCCCCTCTGGGTATGTGTAAATAGGTATGCATTACTTTGCAAGTTTAATAGTAGCAGTAGTCTGGTATGTGCCGCACCCCCAGATCTCAGGAATAACTTTTCATTGTGCGGTCCTGCAGCGTCAACCGATACAGGCAGTTTGAAGGCCGTAAAGTAATGAGTTTCTTTAGCATTAGTGACCTTACCCCGTTGTACTGTATACATTTGCTACCCTAAGTGTGAACTGGCTTCAGAGTACGGCAGAGATTACCTGCAGTTTGCCCTCCTACCGCTTGCCTTCTGCGGGATTCATTCTGCAGTCTGATTAACTGATAGCTTCCGAGCGTCAATAGCGACACGCGGCGCCTCAGCATACCCGCATCCATGTCTTCCTTCAATTGTCAAATGCCTGCTGCGAAATTTGCAACTATGCGGGTATATATTCCTTGTCTTTACAGCAGCGAGCGTCGGGTATATCCCGGGGCGCCGGTGTTAAGACCTAGTGTTTCGCGTTGATGTCTTATACGAAGTCAACCGTTATGCGCTCCTTGTAAACGTTTTGTACAACTTTCTTTTGTAATGGGTACCAGTTCACGACGTAGGACCTGAAAGGCCTACTAGCATCCTGTGGTTTGGCCTGATGTTAGTGGAACCGTGCGACACGCCAAGCTACGTCGTAATCACTGCATGACGAGCGGTGGGTGCCGGTTAACGTCATTAGACCTGAAAGCAATAGGTTAGGCTACAAGCACTTGCAAGCACCACATGCGTGATACAATCGACGTCGCAAACAAAACTACGGAAACGAAATCATTTACTCTTACAGGGGCAGAAAAAGTGTTGTAAAACAATGTGTTAGCAAGTTACTAGGGCGAAACAAAACAAGGCGAAATGGGAATTATGTAAGGATTAGCCCTGACAGACGGGTCGTACGTTCTGGAAAAATGGCTCCGTTGTATTGCGCCGCGCGCTTTGGACCACGAGAGCCAGATATTTGGCTTGTTTTATAGTCATAACTAGTCTAATCGCACCAAAACCATGGAAAGAGGCTGGGCTGGCGGCTTCATTCTTTTTCACAACTCCATGCCAGGCTGAGCGTCTTTCTTTACTTCATTGCGATCATAGGGTAAATATGTGGAGCGTTCCATGCTACAGAATGCTAATAGCCGACCATTTTCATTTCAGACGTCCCCTCCTGTCCACAACCATGCCCTTCGCGCTCTGGCGGTCATGAATGAGTTGGAACTCCTGTCGCTCTCTGAGCGGCACAAACCTATTCCAGAAGCCACAGGTTGGCACTAAAAACCCGCTAGATGAGAAAATAGTTGTATGTTTTCACTGCTTCATTGGAAAAACACCAAAATCTGCCTACTTGTAGGATGAAAACCCTACAAATGGCAACACTGGGGAAAGCCCGTGTGATGGCGGCGCCCTCTTTCACATTCCCTTTCTTCTCCTCCCGCTTTCCACCTACTGGAGCGCGAGCGGAGACCGTGTACCGACGGCCGGGGGGAGGGGGGGGGGGCGGGGGGGGGGGTAGTGGCGCCATCTGTCAGGCCAGCGGGGTAACTTCGCTTCCTACAATGAAGAGCCCTCGAGGCAGTGTCGTTTTGTGTCGGCCTAGTGATGTACCTTCGCTAGAGTGTACTAGAAGTTTTAGTACACTCTACCTTCGCTCGGAAGTTTTAGTACACTCCCTCGCGACGTAGCGTCACTAAATAAAGATTTATAGAGTATCGGCACTCTTTTCTCTCATTGTTATGTGCCGCCGGTATTTTCATTGGTCAGTCGGCACCACGTGATATTTGTTTACATCGGGGCGCAGGCATTTTGTTTCTGGGCCTCCCTCCCTCTCTCTCTCTGCTGCTACGCTTACGCTAGAGCGGCCGGTCACACTCTGCCCGTCACAATTGGCGGCGGTTTCGGTAGGAGAGATGGCAACACTGCAAGCCAGAAATAAAATGGCCCCCAGACGCTTCTGGGTGCACGAAGTGGCGGTACTCTTAAGCGTCGTTTATTTATTGACGTTAGCGCGACGAACACCACCGGACCATTTCGAGCCCCTAAACATCCTACCTGTTAAAACCGTTTGATTCGAGAAACATTCGAATAGAAACAAGTGGAGACCCGGGAAAAACAAGGAAGCACGACAACGAACCAACGTAAATGCACCCACAGGAACGATTCTCGCGGTGGAACGGTCTTCTGTTCAAAGACACGTGGAGGCTCTGGAGTGTTTTTGTGCACGCATGAAAATTCCTCGGTACCCTAACCATTAACAGCTTCGCTCTAAAACACTGCAGCATGAAAAGCGCCGATGAAAAGCTTGGCCGTACCTCCCCAAACTCTAGGCTAGCCAACCATGATGCGTTTGCTTGCCGTGGGTGCAACGTGGAAGCGAGCTAGTCCCATCCAGCTAGCAGTTATCAGCGGTAACTCAAAATCGTTCCTTTAGGTCTGAAACCTCACGAGGCAGCTATTGAGGGTAAAACAAACCGCGGGGCAATCAACGTTAACGGGATTGCTGCTTAAATGTACTTATCGACGTTAGTGAGAGATCAGGCATTGTAAAACAGGTAAGAGGTTTCCTCCACTTTTTTCCTCTTCGAAAAGGTTAGCTTCCTGCAAATTGGGGCATCCTGGTAATGTTTCAGTAAACGTGCATACGTGAAAGCCATAGCCGGAGTAAGAGCCATTCCCTGCAGTTTTAACGTGTCCACTGCGTCCCTGCTACAACGCTCTTTGTTTTCGCCCGACAGAAATGCTGTAAAGTTGTGTTCAGGGCTTAGGACTCACTCTACAAAAAAAAGAAAAATGTTACAGCTTGCGAAAGGTCCAAATTTATTGCGAGCGTTCCCGGTAACTCTGGCGTTACGAAACAGCCTTCGTCCATTCTTGGCACCGTTATTGCTCTTCTGGGAGCCATAATGTTGAGGCTGACAGAGGTAAGCCCCTTCGTTTGCATCATATCTCTTATCTAAATAATTTTGCTGTTTATCGTAAATACAAATAAATCAACGGAAGCACAACTTATTCTAGCGCGAAGCACTGCGAGCACTTAAAGTTATCAGAACTCGTATGCAAAAAAAGGTTACAGTTTGAATACCTGAGTATTCATTGTCAGGTATACCAACGCAACCAACCTAAAGCACCAACCCAAAGCACCATCTGCTAAAAGTGTATAAATGGCAAACTGAATACATTTATTCGTTACCGTAGACTATTTGGACATACGTTTTCGAACGAAATTTTGAAATAAAAACGCTGAAAACACAAAATTTACAGAAATAAACGAACAGAATGAGAAATATGTACCATATTCCCCGCCTTCGCATACCTAGGACAAAAAAGGAAGAAAATTCTCCGGAACTTGAGCTTGCTTCGGGCTTTGAAGGCAAAAGCCTCGGTAATATCAAACTTAAGAAGGCGTCTACCACTTGCACCGACACAAACTATGCTCTTAACCTACGCAACATTCGTCCATCCAATTTTAGAGTACGCCAATACGGTTTCGTTTCCTCAATCTGCCACTAATATCGCAAGTTTAGAACGGGTACAACGGAAGGCCGTAAGATTTATCCACAAGAAGTTTAAACGCACCGTCTTGCCCTCTAACCTTTTAGAATCGTGTGGTCTTCCTACGCTGACGACAAGAGCAAAACTGGCACGATTAAAATTTATACACAGCCTGCTTCATAACCGCAGCCGCATCGATGCTTCAAAATACATCTCCCTAGCAGAATCCAGATAACTAAGACACAAACATGCGTACACCATTACCGAATACACTTTTAACAACTATTGCTTCAAGCATTCATTTTTCCCCCTTTCAATAAGAGAATGGAATAGTTTAGATTTCTCGATTACCAGTATACAATCATTGTCCGAGTTCACCTAAAAAATCGAGGACATGTTCTGTAAATAATTTTTCCAGTTTCTTGTTTTTTCCTTTTTTTTGATGAGCCGTATTACCGTTTCCAGGCGGTTTTTTTGGCGTACAAATGTTCCCGTAACGTGTGTGTAAACGAATTTATTTTTCCGGTTGCAATAACTGGTTCTACGTACAAAGTGAATGTTTTTTGTGGGTGCATTATTTCCGGTGCTCTTTTGTTTGCGTGCCACTGGTGTTGTATTGTCTACTTGATAAGTAGAATGGTCTTATATGCCATCTGTAAGTATGTACCCACTGTTCAGTGCTTGTATGTAATTAACGCCATTTTTCAAAATTTACCTATTGAATTTTGTAAAGGCCTCGAGGCCCTAATGCATTTCTGCCTGCAGCCTCTGTATCTCATAGACGTTTGTCTGACAATAAGCCACTGTAAAAATGTGAAACTGTAAACGGTGTATTCTGTATCCAAGAACTGATGCCCTCCTGCTTTGGTCTGGTATGAGACTGGCAGTATCAAAAATAGATAAATAAAATAAATAAATAAATAAAAACTCTTCTTTACTGCCATATCGTGTTAGCATCGGTTTCTTCGCTTTCCTTTCTCACTCCGACAGGCAGACTCACCGGAATGCACGCGGCAGCTTCCCCACACTCAGAGCTCTCCATAGTGTGCTTCTGTTTACGTGCCGTAGCACGCACCATTCCCGGTGCTCGCTTCACGCCCATTTTAAATGCAGAGCACTTTAGGCGCTCGCCTTGTCGTCGAAGCTGGCTCACTGGACACAATTAGAGCACACAGCGTTACGTCATAGCGGCTGTCGTCGCGGCCTAACCCCGAGTCTTCGAAAGCCAAGCTCTTTATGTAGTCATTAGCATTCGAAACTCGTGAACCGCTGGCGCTCTGTCATACATTTCCCTGTTGTTTAGCGCAAAGAAAACTGTAGGTACACTTGAGCCAAAATATATGTAATGAACCGGCAGCGCCCGCGTTCATTTATTATGAATGCTCGTTGGGTGGGTTTTTAGGATAGTAAGCGAAAACGACTGGCAGTGACAACGCCGGCACGTGCGGGAGGAAAAACAGCACAAAAACAACAGAATTCCCGCTGGCGCAGTTTCAGGCAGGGGGCGCAGGAGCACTGCGAAGCAGGAAATTTGAATTGCATTGGTGAACGGAATAGCGGCGCAGCCCACTATGGCGAATCAGTGCTCTGCACTTCTGCGAGGTTACCGGGTACGTTTGCGCAGTGAAGGAGCGCACTTGCCTGTTAGGCTTGTCAACCGAATTCATCTAAATGCGTTCCCATTTATTTACTTTTTCTTGACAGCTGTGGCCATTCTGGTACCATTCGTGTTGGTCGACGAAGGCTACAGTGACTTCTCGCGTTCAAAGAAGCGTCAGTGGATCTTGCGTAATAACAAAGCGCTGAAGAAAACCTACAGCAACACGATTTCAAAAATTTTAAGAAGGCAAAATCCATGCGACCGTCGTCATTCGCACAGAAAATGTATAATTTATGACCCAATACGTTTAGTCGTTTATAGTAGCGTAAATAAGATAATTTGTCGAAGGAGGAGAGAAAAACTTTATAACCTTCATTTGTGAGTGCGGTCACTCCAGACTAGGGAGGGGTGTCCTCAGTCCAGGACTCCTTGGCTGCAGCCGGCCTTTCATGCCCTATTCAGCAGCCGAAGCTGGGAGCAGGGGTCTGAGTCATAGAGTTTCTCAATATCACCTAGAGTGGGAAGTGTCGCTGCGACTCCAGACTAGGGAGGGGTGTCCTCAGTCCAGGACTTCTTGGCTGCAGCCGGCCTTTCATGCCCTATTCAGCAGCCGAAGCTGGGAGCAGGGGTCTGAGTCATAGAGTTTCTCAATATCACCTAGAGTGGGAAGTGTCGCTGCGATCGCACGCCGCAGGGATTGTGGGTACTGTGGAATCGGATTGGACGCAAGTGGCCAGTACAAAGGGCTATGGATTAGGCTTCTCGGCTCTGAAGTGCTTGTTAGTTCTGTTTTCGGTATGCTGTTCTGTTTTCGGGATGCCCCTTTCTGGCATTCAATGGCTATCACAGATATGTCTAAATACCAGCGCGATTAGCAATTAACGCATGTTCTCGCGTTAGCAGCGAGTTTCTTAAGATGAAGGGGTGACCACATGCAGCGACGGCGACAGGCGACGTAGAAAACGTAACTCAAAAGCTACAACAACAGAGTGTACTGGGTGACAGCCACAAGAGAAAAAAAATTAATAGACTGCCGCCAATGTCCTCTGTCGTCGTCGCTCGTCACTACAGTTCACTGTATCGCCGCTGCCGCTCGCTTGTGGGCTGCTTCTGGCCGGCAAAAAGTGAGCGAGGGTCCCAGCGGCCTGTTATACCGCTTCATACCGCTTGCCGCCGCCGCCCACACTACAGCCACTAAATCTACGCTAGCCGACATTATTCGTTTTCTGCACACATCCAGTTATAATTTTCGCGTCCCCGTCGCCGTCGCTGCGTTTGCTTACCCCTTGAAGCACGCACTGTCTTGTGCAGGCGCATTGACGCAACGTAAATGCATATATCTACACGACAAACCAGTATTTATTTGCCATTTAAAGCATTCATGTAATTTCATAATGCTTTGCGCGCGTGCTTGCAGACTTACTTGCGGTTATAGGCTCCGTGCGCTGGTATGGTGGCGACACAAGCGCCTGAACAACTAGCGCCATCTACGGCCACTGGAGGCATTTAGTGGATGTTGTCGCTTGCGCCCGTCCCAGTACTGCGCGTGCTACGCTCCGATGACTGATTGCTCAAACGGCGCGCTCGTTTTAAAGGTTTTAGAGAGGTGGAAGATATTGGCTCGTTTTCTTTTTTGTATAAGAAAACCTTAAAACGAGGTCGCCACCTACGCACTGCAAACGATGTTTACTGCGTCCGGGAGGAGCAAGCGAACGCAACCGACCCGTCTGATGTTTCCCGCAGTGGCGTTGGGCACATACCAGGCGTGAGAGAGAGAGAGAATAAACTTTAATTAATCCAGAAAATGCTTGAGAGAGGCGTCCTCATTCCAGGATTCCTTGAGCTCGGGCCGCGTCGACAGCCCTTTCGATCAGGCGCAGCTGATCTTCGAGGCCGGAGCTGGCCAAGGCTCTCTCCCAAAGCTCTGTGGAAAGGTGGATGTTAGGGGGTCTAGGGTGGACTTTTCGCAGCCGCCCACTATGTGTCTGAGAGTCCCAGGCTCTCCACAGAAGCGGCAAAGGGGAGAAACGTGTGTCCGGTCAAAGAGGTGTAGTCTGGTGGGATGCGGGAAGGTGTTGACCTGCAGGGCACGCAGTAACCTTTCCTGATCTCTCGGTAGCGATTTGTGTGGTGAAGAGTAGGTTTTACGGGACAGCCTATAGTGTTGCGTGATTTCCTGGTAGGTGACAAGAGGTTGCATGCGCTCGGGCTCGGCTTCGGCTTCACCAGCGCTGGCTCGGCGGGTCAAATCTCGAGCCACGAGGTTGGCGATCTCGTTGCCGGGGATTCCGCTATGAGCTGGTGCCCATACAATCCTCACGGTCTCGTTGGTGGTCTCTGATTGATTAGTCGAAGTGTTGTGACGTGCAAGCGACCGTTGGCAAAGTTGCGGCACGCCTGCTGAGAGTCTGAGATTATAACTTGGCGTCGCTTTGGCTAAGCGCAAGTGCTACGCCGCTTCCTCGGCTTGGAGAGGGTTGTGTCCGGGAATTGAGATGCTGCACCTGTGCTGCTTTTTAAAACGACGGTGGCTGCCATGGCTTCTCTTCCGGGATTGGAAAACAGCGGAGGTCATACCAAAACCAGGCAAACTACCAGGCGTGACCCTGGCTGTGACTTTTAGTTAAAGGCGGGTACAGTGAATGGTTGTGAAGTTCTGTTGTAAACCCGCGGCTCACGCATCTCTGCACTTTATTATGAGTTCAGTGAGTCTAAGCGAGGTAGGCGGGGGAAGCTGCACGCGCAAGGCCGGGTGCCACGGCTCGCGTGAACATGCCGATGCAGTTGCTATGTTCGTCAACTCATAAATGTGAGCACCGGGCAGCTATGCCAAATTTTAGCGCCGGTATCGACGCCGGTGTTCCAGCTCTGTCCGAATCAACGAAATGCTAGTCGTATGGAGTTGGCCGCGATATCTGCGTTAAAGCAGCCACCGAGGCCGCACGGGCAGAACCTCTGCGCGTACACCTATATAGGAAGGGGTAAGCAGCGATGAGCACCATAATACAGAAGAGGAATAACCGATACAGATTGGTAAAGCATAAGCAACACGTAATGCTAAAATGCCGGGGAGGCATAAGCTCAGCGACAAAAAGAAAAAAAGAAAACGACCGACACCGCCGCTCCTTCAACATGGTTGACGCGCATATTAATGGCCCATTCGTTTAGCTGCGGTGGTTGCCTGTGGGATCACTGCAGTTTCGTGTCAACCGTTACGCTGCGTCATATTCCGTAGCACTCAGGTTGTGGGGTGTATGCTGGCGCGCTGTTTTTATTCCCGATGAAGCTCGCGTTGCCTATGCAAGTTTCGCCGGGCGCCGGCTGTCGCAGGTCCCCCCCGAAGTTGATGGCGGGTGTGCACAGAAACAAGATCCTAGAGTATAAACCACATTCACACAAAACAGCAAAACGAACGCTTATGGCCAGAAGTCGATCGGCGTTGTTTGCCCTGCACGTCGCACTGCGCGGATTCATCGCTGTCGCCTTTCCGCTTCATTTCAAGGGAACCGAGATAAAATATTTTTTAGTCAGCTATCTCGCGACTTTTTAAAATGTTGCGGGAGCCGTAGACCCAGCAATACCTACAGAAATATGCACTAATAGCTCGACTTTTCCACAACGACTGAGGAATCTCCACCCGGTACAGCCGCTCCTTCAGGCCGACCAACATCCGATTTTTGACGGCACTGCTGTTTGGCGGCGCTGCAGTCGCATTCGAAACACCAGCGCAGGGAGCCTATAGGCTTCGCTTATAGGTTTATTTATATCTGCTTGGAGAAAACAAATAAATACGACGCGATTACATCATTTTTGCATCTCTATGTTGCATGTGCTTAGCCTGCCAAAGCGCGTAGCATACGATAATAATACTGTATTGAGAGGAAGCAAGAACACAGTTTAAGACAATATAAATAATTCTTTTCAGCTAAATATTACAAAAAATCAAACAAAACCTCACCCAATGTGGCGTATGTAATAATAAAAAAATATATCCGGGATGGCCCGCACTATCTGGCGGCATGAGCCAAAGGCAGGACTTCTGCTTTTTTTTCCTTTGTAACCCCCAAAATTTTGTAACATAAGCTCGCTAACACAGTGTCTTATACAAAATATTTTTTTTTAACAGCGGAGCTTTTGGCAGCAGTTTTCAAAACAAAAACTTAATTTGCGTAGCCACAAAGTCGTTGCCGGCCATGCCAGGCCGAACTTCCGGCCGAACTATACACTATGGGGGAACCCATGGAGGCGTAGAGCGCTTTCACCGAATCACGTTGACGCTAGCGCCGGATTCCACTCTAGGTGAGCTAGTGAGAAACACTATGGTCTGAGCTTGTCCGCGTCGCCGCCTGCTGTGAAGGAGTAGGGTTTGGGATTGGGAGGAAGACCTGGGGTGCTCAGTCGTGCCCGCACTAAGCGTAATAGGGTTCCTGATGCGGAGCAGAACAAGCATTGAGGTGAGTATTGGGCGGAGAATTTTGTTGTGCCATAGCGTGTTGTGGGGGAAGATGTTAGCTTGAAGCTGGCGAAGGATGGCACCTTCCTCTTTGGTGAGTTGCCTATGTGGGGGAGGAAACTGTTGGCGGGGTTGTCGGTGGTGAGAGAGTATGCCCTTGTCACAAGCAAAAAGAAAACTTACGGGAAGACGCCGCGTCAGATTGCTAGCGCATCAGTAGACATTTCTCAGAATTTCTCAGTTGCAGGGCTGACCCTTACCACTAGAATAGATTCCGGCGAAGAACTAGTACATCCTAAAGGGCATTCGGCGAGCCCTTTCAAATAATGGACAGTAGGCTACCTGTGTTCCCACCAAAAAAGCATAGGACCAATGCGCTCTCCCCTGAATGACTTATGGGACAACCACTTGGCGTTTTACTGAAGAACTCCTTGCAGGTTAATGCTGGTTAGTCAAGCGGGAAAGGGAAAGAAAGATAGTAGGATTGACGCACATGGATAGGTCAGTGCCACAAAACGTCAGTCTGAATCCGTCTCTACTTGATAATGACATTGTTGGCAGCCGACGAGTAGAGTGGCCGAGCCCACGTTTCTTACGGTTGAGATGATAGTGCCATACTGGTGGACGAGGAGCATCGAACAGGGTGCCATGGTTGCGAAAACGTTTCTATTGAGCTTCCGGGAACTTTCACTAAATTTCTCGTCGTTCTACTCCAGGCCGGTTGCCTAGCGTGTTCTTCGCGCGAGCCGGTTTAGAATGATGAACGTGACGCGGATGAAGACGATGATGATGGCGTCGCTGCAGGGCCCCTCTCTTAGCACTCAGCGCATTAAAAATACACTAAGACACGTTTGACACCACGCGGTAAAACAAAGCGACAATGCAGTAGAGTATATAAATGCGCAACGTGCGTAGCGGCAGGTGGATACGGGGAAGAAAGTGGGGGCCGAGGGAAAGCGCCTAGAAATATCTACTGCGTTTGCCCTCAGGAACAGCTCGTTGGGCAACCAGAGGCAAAGTTGCTGGGGGGGTCGAAAAAAATGCGATGGTCTAAGTAGGTAGTGAGGTAGCATCCGGGATGCGGTGTATGTAGCCTCTGCTGGTCGAGGCTGGTAGTGCGAACGCGGACGCGTGGAGTGACCATTGCAATGGGTGGCGGGGAGACCAGCAGGCGCAACACGAATGGCTGAGACAAGAGGAGCCACGTTTTTGCAGGAACATCATGTGACGATTACTAACACCAAGTTAAGTGCAATCCCGTTCTGCATTCGTGCGGCAGTGGCCAAAGAGAAGGAGGAGGATGGTTTTGTATGCCACGCAGATCGGCACTTTTCTTTTACAAATTCCTATATTTGTTGTGCAATTATTCTCATCATTTTTTCCTTCAGATCTTACTCTCCCAAATCGGGCACTGTAGCGCCAAGAAAGCTCCCGATTCTGGCCAATCCCCCAAGTGGGTATGAGCCACAAGCAAAGGAACAACAACGACAGTGATCGGGTCCGAAAGCTCAGCTTTGATGGCCCTAAACCTGGGCAGTGCTGTAATCTGTAACAAGGTTCTACCGTCGGGTGCCCCTACCCAGCCCTCTGGCGCCCGGCCGTGCCGGCCCATCATCATCGGCGGGTGAACCACTCTCTTGGATGACGACAAGCGGGAGAGCGACGTGCCGTGTTGTCGTGACCGGTTGGCGAAGGGACCCACTTGCCTCGGCAGGGGAATGACAGCTTCCCCAACGGTAGCGCTTTCGGGCAGCAGCGCTACTGCAGAAGCCAGTGAGGGTTCTTTGCCGGCAGCGGAGTCCGAGGTCACCCCTTCGACTCAGTTCGTGTTCCGACTACAACGTCGAGACGGCAGGATCCAGCGGTTTTATAACCACGACGCTGCTTCCTTCAAAATATGAATGGAGTGCACCTGCCAGAAGACAATGAGGACGCCACCCGTCCAACAAGCGTCGTTTCGTGCGTCTGCTGTAGACCCTCACTACGGCGCTGTACCTGGGACGTGCGAGTTGCGAGAGTCGTCCCTGCTGTTCACGGCCTTTCAGCGTGGGTAACGTGGGCGTCGTGGCAATGGCTTGGATGTATGCCCTGTTCGAACAGCTGCGCACATCATGGTTCACGCGCACGGCTTTACTGCTCACCATCTGGTCACGATCGTCGTCTTTATTGAGACCTCTTGTCGTTTTCTCCTCACATGTTCCCCTAGTCCCTCAAGTCGATTGTTCTGCCCGGATATGCTCAGGGGGATGATTGGGAACGAAATAAAACTTAGAGCCACGTTTATTCGAGATGTGGTGGTTCCTTTTCCGTGAGAAGCCAGAGCTGGCCCGCTCCAGTTGTTGACCGAGGGTGTACGTTTCCTGGTGCGTTCGTTGCTGCTAAATACGGTGCCTCCGTTTCTAGTCGATGTCAGCCTTGGAGCATTTTGGGGGTTACAAGCTTGATTTGAGAATGCAGCCAGTGAACGATTAAAGGCTTGGCTCCAATGTGCGCAGTGCCTGCATGTGGTAAATTAAAACAAGAATTGGGACTACCGGTTGAGCAATAAAATTAACTAAAGAAGGCATGAAATAAGGCAATCTGGGGGCTCGATCAAAGCGGTTCAGGAACGTTTTGAGGTTCATGGGGGAGAGCTCCTTTTCGCAGATGACATAAATAGGCTGATTGTGATCATCATGATTTATACGTGAAAATAATTAGTAGTAACCATTGATTACGGCCGAAAAGTTCGTAAAAAATTATATCGTATAATATAGGAAGCGTATACGGACAGACATTTCAAAGTAGATACGAAGAAGCCGCAGCTCAGTCTGCAAGGTCTTGTGGTACAGAAAAGTTGGAAAATAGAAAAAAATGATGACATCAATTCCCAAGATACCTGTCATGAGGACAAATAACGGACATGATTAATTGTTTCATTTCTCGACCGATTGATTGATGCGTGTTCAAAGATTACTAAAAATGCCCAAATCGATCATAATTCAACAAGATACCTAATCAATAAAATAATTAATAAATTAACATATAAATTATGATGTGTTCTTTCTAGTGAATGATACCTCACGTCGGAACAGACTGTTGCTTCATCGATAGAGGTATTTGCGCGCGGCTTGAATTTTAGAGGTTTTATTTATGAGCGTTCAATATAGATTTTCAGTATGAATTTCAAAGGCACTGCTAAGTAAATAAAGCTAAACAATTATTTCGAAGGCACACCTTACCATGTTTTCTGAAACGAAGTGCCGTTTGTATGGTAGCCTCTGTTCCGCAACCATGGAAACGGCGTCGCTTCCATTGCAGAACTTTGACGTTTCTGTACATTTTGCCGTGTTCATGCACGAAGGGGAGGGCGGATTAGCTTTCCTGACCGTTGAGCGCATCGAGAATAAGGGACAGCCGCTGGAAGAGTACAATGGGAGCACGGCAACTGGCGCCAAGTTTCGATTTTTGCTCCTTGGTGAGCAAATATTTCGTTTTCGATTCCTGGAATATAATTCCAAGGCTTGCAATAAGGTCAGAAGTACGGCTCCCGCAGAAGTACACTTAACAAAAAAGGCTAGCCGTCTTTGTGCGCGGCATAAAGCGTTTGATCAATAGGATGTCCCCGTAATCACGCACTTTATGCAATCGCGCCGCTCCAGAGGTGACCTGCCGTATAGGCCTACACGCATATATTTCGCCCCTCCTTCAGCTTTTCTACCCAAAGTAACGACTGCGTGGAACACATTGACAGTCGGTAATCATAATGTACCAAAATAGCTTCCGTGCTCCCGCGTGCGCAAAGACTATGCTTTCCCATCACAGCCCTGTAGAAAGCGTGCTCGCCACCTCACGTCCATGTGTGGGGTTGTGTAAAGCCTGCGCCATTCCAGGCAGCAGTGGCCAGCGCAAGTCTGCTACTGCCGTGTGCATGATATAAAATAAAAAATGGCTGGCGGTTACTATACTGCCTAATCCGAAATTTGGGCGCAGCCGTTTAGCCATTTTGACTGTGCTAAATATGTTGAGGCAAAGAGTTTCAGACATACATATTTGTATGGTTACCGAAAACTTTGATATACAGCGGCTGACGGAGCACAAGCATCGGTAGCCTCGCTCATTGTTCAGCCCTCACTCTGGGGTCTGCCGTCGGCGGTGCTCAGCCTCCGCTTGGGCAGCTCGTTTAGCTGCAGCGGCTGACGAAGCACACGACTGGTTGCCCCACTCGCAGTTCAGCACTCACTCCTCAGTGCTGCAGTGCGCTGAGATAGCACTAACTCGTGGGTTCTCTCGACGGAAGCGATGATGAGCCTCTGCGTCAGCGGCGCGAAGTGCGTCTAAGGAAAAGACCGCGACCCGCGTCTTAGGTAGCGAGCGTACATCATCATCACGTGCACGCCCCCTGACGTTTTTGCCAAGCATAGCGCAAACGAGCGTCTCGTGGGTGGTAATGGTTTATCTAGAAAGGAGGGAAGAGAAAACAACTGGGGATATTTTTGAACTCGATGTGGAGTTCACCCTCATACAACCCAGTATAGGGAAGTGGAGTGGGGGTTTCCGAGGATAGGAAGAGAGGGAAGAAAGAGGAGAGAGGGAGGAGAGTGGGGGACAGTCTATGTCGCGTTCGTCAAGTCCATGGCTTGGCGGCTACAAACCCTGCACTAAACGTCCCTTCACTACCAGGAAGCTGCGTCTCATGCGGGTAGAGCATAGAGCCGCCAACTCCTCCCCCCCCCCCCCCTTCCCAACGAACACTTTCGGAGAGCGCTCGGGCCGCCACGGCGAACCACCCTCCCCTCACAATTTCGCGACACTCTCTTCCTTTGCTTTCTTTCACTCGTCGGTCTTCCCATCCTTGGCTCGGTTACGACGATGGCGACGCCGCGAAGCTCCAGATGCAGCCGCCAAAAGCTGCGCCTGAAATTAGTATGTTCATCCAAGGCATGCTCGGGAGATGCGAAGCGTATAAAACTGGCCGCGTATCTGCTCCTTTCTTTGCAAATGTCGCCGAAAGACGATAGTCGAATGGCGGGCGCCACCAAATGAAGGGCCTCCTTCTCTTCCCCGCTCACCTCTCATGTGTTCCTCCCCCGTCTCGTTCCCCCCAAGTTAACACGCTAGACGTTTGCTCAAGTCAATTGAAATTAAAATTACGCGTTCCACTGCTCCTAGTCGGGTGTGTCGATGCCAGCGCTGCCGTACGGCTGTGAGACGCGCGTGAATTGAGGCGCCCTACTACAATGTTTATAGGTACCATGCATCCTTTGATCCAAGAGCGTTTCCAAGCAGAACGCGTATCCTGCCTAGTGGAACCTTTCGTTGATATTGCCGTTTGATTACTTGAATACCACAAGGAGGTAGCAGTGACAACAGCAGTCGACGGGTTTGTATACGTGACGTTGATAGTATCGTCATTGTGTGATCGCAAAAACCCAGCATCCAGGATTTTTTAATAAAGGAACACTGCAAATATCACTCATGTATTGATTTGCTTCCTTATATTTGGTAATGTCCTAGTTCTTGTTCAACAATGTTGACAAGTATCAACACTGACACCGGTCTTAGACGTTTAGATTTGGCTGTATATCAGACTATTGCGCAGCATTTTTTCACTTTGGCGGTGGGATGATCGAGTCCAGACAGACAGACAGACAGACAGACAGACAGACAGACAGACAGACAGACAGGACCAATTTTCTGCGTTTAAGTAGCCAAGAAAGACTATCGTCCTTAGTAATGCGTCAACGATAAGGAGACTGCGTAGCAGAAAGGACGGTGTAGACAGCGGTATACTAATATCCTGATTGGTCGATTGTAGGAGCGGAAAGATTCCATCGGTCGCGGATTCTGTCTGAGGCCGACCATGGAGCGGGCCCACTCTGTGGCTCCAAAACTCTCTGTATTTGGGCAATAAAAGTTTTTCACCACCTCCACCGAATGGCCACGGCCGCTCGATGGAAAACTATTTTTCATTGAGCCGCCATGGAATGCTGTTCGACGCTGCCGCAAGGCTGCCCGCCCGAAGTGAACACGGTTACGCCCCGTGCTGTGACGTCTACTTTATTGCGGGAGCGCTCTTTTAAGTCGTCGTCTTCTATCGTTTATACTCTGTGCATCAGCCAGATGTCGATGCGCTCACTTCAGTAAAGCGAAAAGGCTGACAAAAGTGCCAGGCTGCGCGAAAGGGGCTCAAAATGTGGTCGTGTTGGCTCCAGGTTTGACATAGGTCTGTTTCATTCGTACCATTGCGAGATTTGGGAGCCAAAAAACTTGCCGTGGTTTCAGAAATAAATGAAACATTAGAGTGAGACACGGCTGCTTCCAATTGACGATTCTGCATTTTTCTTGTTTTAGCACGACTTTAGTTGGGTTGAAGGTGGTTAGGCATATTCGAATACGCGGATACGTTCACACAGCCCGCAACTGGAGAGGCGTTTCAGGGAATAATCAAGCGGTACGGCGAGAGCTGTAGATATGCCCATGAATGTGATCCGTTTGGCTTGATTGAGCAAGGCTGTGGCAAGGCTGTTGGTGGTATTGGCAGGGCTAAAAATGACATCGGCATTGGCCCCGTTTTGTAAAATCACGAGGTGAGTATGTGCACGTCACTTCTGAGGAAAAATGTCGCTCTTTTGTCTCAGTGTCCGCCGTAGCAACCGTGTCTGTTCACGATTTTAGGTGAGCTTTTTGCGCCCTGCACAAAGGTCCCATAGGCGGGCCGGTGCGAAAGCCTCGGAGCGCCTACGGTGGCGTGGATAGTTACGCGACAGCGACAAGTAGCCGACAGACGGAGCATAAGCGTCCGAAAGCACCGAGCATAGAGAGCCTAACGGCGCCTTAATGTGCGTGGGTATCGGCTAGCAACGGAGACGACAACTCTTTCTTATACTTGCTCGGAATTATTTCACCCAGCATTTCAAAACTGAGCGAAATCGTGATTCGGCCTTCCCTGCCCGTGAATTCTCTGCCCGCGGTCGGCTTCGTACGATAGATAATTGTGGCACAAGTGCGACAAAATGCTTTCTTGCAAGAAAAAAGGAGACAGAGAGGGAGAGAGAGACGAATTTTTCTGAGCTTCGTCGAGATTAAATCGAGATAGTCCTGTGAGAGCGATGTCTTAAAGGGTGCCGCAAAATCAGATAGACTTCACCATGACCCAGCCCCAGTGTCAAACAAAGCCAGTGGTTGCTGCTCCACGAAACTTCTTTTAAGTGAGAGAAGCTTCCGAAATGGCCAAGGTATTTTTTTATTTATGACATGGCAGCGAAAAAGGCAGCGAAAAAAGGAACAGCTTCTCAAAGTCACCAGAAGGTGCAAGCATTAGATGGCTTCATCTCAGATCCTATAGGACAACTGAACGCCGCAGAGAAAGGCGGGAATCGGGACAGTGCGATGTTGAGCCGGGCCTTTTTTGACCCCGAAAGCTTTAAGCGAAGGCGCTCTGTCGGCGCTGTTTCAGGTCGTTCCGGCTCACAGAAAGTAGACGCCCAGTTGATGAAGAACAGCTTGTCCGGGTCAAAATCCTCAGACTTACACTGAATTAAATCGGACCTGCCACTTTCATTGAAAAGGCGTCTGTGAATTTTGTACAAAGGGTGCAGCACAGCCCCGTCGACAACGTTCTCTTCTATTAACGGAGAATCATCACCCCATTCTTCCTTGACATACAGACGCGGTCCGTCTGTAAAGCTCTCCTGAAGGCATTCCGCATTTTTGATGAAACGTTCTTCCGTTGCGGGCGTCCACCACTGTCGGAGGTCGCCGTCGGCGTCTATAGTGGAGCCGAGGATGCTCATTGCCAAAAAAATGCTCCGCAAAACTTCGCCCAGGTAGAATGGCACAAACTCCACGTCCAGGCGCCGTGAGATGGTCCATATAAAAGCTGTGGTAGCCGGAGACACCAGGACCTCGTTGCCATCAGGTTTATAAAGGGCGACGGTTCTGAACGCACTGTCGGTGTCCAAGAGCGGCTCATAGAAACTACCTGAGTGGCCCGCCCGCCAGTATTCGGCACGGTGATTGAGCTGAAGGTGGTAGAAGGCTTCAATAAGGCTCATGTTCTTGAATAGCGGAGAAGCTGGATGCCGCTCGTGCACAGTTTCATTGCTGTCTGTTTCCAGCAGGACCACCTTGAGGCGTTCCACCTTGAGGACGGCGACGGCTGCTTCCTCCTGAGACATCCAAGGTGCCTTAGCGGCAGCCTGTTTCATTTCTTGGCGCGCGAGGAGCTCCATCTTCCGAAGGTCGTCCGCGATGTCCCCTGAAAGTAGTGTCGGCGCCCTCTTTAGAACCTGGGACCAGACGAGGGCCCTGGTGGCCCGAGGGTAGAGCCTCTCGAGGACAGAGAAACACGGTTCGAGTCGCTTTGGGACGACGCCAGCGAGATGCTGGTTGTAGCTGAGAGGCGTCACGAAATCGGCTTTGTGAGGCGGAAGTAATGGCGAAATGGACACGATGAGCTTGTAACCGATGTAATTGAGTATAGTTCGAGCCGCGGACCGAGAAAGAATGGTTGGCAGGTGGTTAAAATAGGCCGGATCCAGTAGCGCGATCTTGTCCCCAGAAAGTTCGCCCTCGCTTTCTTCGATGAAGTGCCCAAAGTACGCCGGCCAGTTCCAGTGATGGTGTGATATAAGGGTGGCTATTGGTAACGTCTCGCGGGCAAACGGCACGTTGCGGACAAAATGGGCCGCTGCGATGCTGATCCTTTCTTCCAGCTCAACGATCCTCAAAGCGCTGGGTACAACATCATGGTTCTCTTGGTTCCATAGAGAAAGGACTTTGAAGATGAATTCGTTGTACGACTTGATGTCTTCGCGGGGAAAGGCGTTTTTGAACCGCCTGAGCAAGACTGGTGGTGAATTAACGTGCAGCATGACCTCCCGGTTCAATGGCCTCTTTCGGATAGATACGCTTACTATGGACGACAAACCGAGCATTTTTTCTGCCTTCGCAGCAACAGTATGGGCTTCAGCGCGAGTGGCAGAGCCTGCGTAAGGCCACTCGGCAATGTCTAGAGCGGCAAGCATCTCTCGGAGCACGTTCCAGTCGGTATCCTTATTTGACCCCCGCACGCAATTTTGCATAAAGAGTGCCGCCTCACCGATGAAAGAGGTCGATCCCGTATCGGCATCTTGCTTCAAGAAATTCCAAAGGTCGAGCATGATTGAAGCGGGCGCCGAGTAAGCGTAAGGCTGAGAGCTCACGTTGGGCTGCTGGAACCAATTGTTCGAGCATACGTACGAGTAGAAGTCTACGCACGGAGATACCGAGCGGTTCAAGTTTTCACCGATGTACTGGTCCTGCCATCGGCACGACTCCAAGTTGCTTTCTGTGAGACCGTTAGTGACCGCCCCTGTCTGCAGATCATGGCCTTGTAGGAGTTTATCACTTGGGTCGGTTCCGTATTTGTAAATGGCTCCTCCCGGAGGAAACTGCGCTATAAGATTTTTAATCAGTGGGCCCGTGAAAGCGATGACAACTATAGCCAGTACGATCGCAAGTAACATCCAAGCCAACAGGGAGCAGTAATTTTGGGCGCTCTCTTCTGGACCGGCGTTGAGCTCAGTACTCTCGAAACGGACATAGGGGTTTGGGCCCCTCGTTATTCTCACTTTTTTATGGCGAGGCTGAAGCTGTTCATGAGATTCGGAAGTCTCGCTGAGGGTGTTGTCATCCTGGGGGGTCACGGTTGAACGTGTGGAAGAAGCCTTCTTTGCGCATTTTTGGTTGCGTTTCTCGAGCTTGTTATCGAATTTCGAACATGATGGAAGACGCACAGCGTACAGAGGTGCAGCTGGCCTCTGTCGAGGCCCGACAATGGGCAGGTGGCCTGCTTGCTGTGCAGACGGTGCGGGGTAAGCAACGTCGTTTCGGAAAGATGGTGGTGAGAGCGTCCTATGCTGCCGAGGCCTTGGAGCGTCGTTCGCCGGTCCACCAGGGCGCTGAGGGAAGGGAACGAAAAATGGGGGGAAGGTAGACGGAGATGGGGTGGCGAATGGAGGCGACATGGGGGACGACAAGGGCGCGTTGAGGGGCGCCATGGAACCATACTGCTCGGTATTCGCGAAGTTCTGGAGCTGGTTGGGAAGTGGCCAATTATCGATGAAGGTTCTTCTACCAAATTCGTCCATGACGACTGGCTTCGAAACACGGCAGGGCACCGCGGATGATGCGTGAACGGCTGCGGTGCGTGACGTGATTACAAGTTCGGGGAATGGCTTCGTCTTCGTCTTCGCTTAAGAAACTGGGCAATTTGCCTCTTGCAGTGACAAAGGTTCTTTCTCTAGGACTTGAAATTAATCACAGAAAAACTGAAGTGTTTATCTATTAAAAATGAACAAGGTGACTAAATCGGCAATCAAAGAACAAAGTGCGGAAAGATTCGGGCTCATGTTATTTCATGCTGCTGTCAGTAAGCCGCGGATATTGAGTAAATGTCCATTATATGCGCGCCTATAGACATGTGTTTAGAACCAACAAATATTAAAACAGTTCGTTTTTATGGGTGAAACTCCTTCTAGAGTGAAGCGTTCCCGAGCTCCAACCCGCCCTACGGAGTAACGTGGATTCCAATGAATGCGAAAACAATAATAAATCGTTCACCCAAGAAGAACAAAATCGAAAGGGGCAGGCCCGTAATCTGAAGGCAAGAAAATTCCCCGCATTTCCCCGAGGGGAAGAATGTGAAAGTGCGAATGCACGAGTTGAATTTGCGCGGTTCGGTAATGTTCGCGAAAGAGAGATCACACACACACACACACACTACAAAGAAAGAAAGATGCATTTATTCACAGACACCTATTTGTGTTGTCGTTGTACTTGATTGCTAGAGCGGATCCCAGCTTTGAAATTTCGTGTCAGTACTCCTTTAAGCAGGTGCATTAGCCCTTCTCACGCCCGATTCTTGGCCAATCCCCCACGTGGGTATGTGCCATGTCAGCGGCCAGGCAGCGCGCGCCCATCTCCCCCCGTTGCCAAGGAAGACGAGGAGATTCCTGGCCAATCCCCCACGTGGGTATGTGCTATGTCAGCGGCCAGGCTGCGCGCGCCCATCTCCACGTGCGCGGACATCGCCGGTGGACGCAGGTTCAGGGTCGCTTAAGAAGTGCATTGCACTTAAAAGCATTCGTACTTTTAAATAGATATTTCCGACAACAACCGCCACCAAGGTATCCTTAGAGCCACTAGATCAGGTTTCATAGTATCGTCACTCTTTTCTGTCATTGCTGGATGCCGCCGAGAGGGGCCATTGGTCGAACCGCGTCACGTGACATTTGTTTACCCCACAAGGCCCATGGGCGCTGACAATTTGGTGCCCTTGTGTTGTGACGTGCACGCGTTCTTCGATAAATCGTGACTTTCTGGGCGTAGTGCGGCCCGAAAGTATGAGACGTTGTATGAGACGTTGATGAGACGTATGAGACGTTGAGCGTGAGTTTTAAAGCTCCAGACAGAGTAGCGATGCCGTGCTGCTCTGTACTGGGCTGTTTCAATCGGCCGGAAGGTGGAAAACGCTCGCCTCGCTTCCCGCTGCCAAAGAACGACAGTGGCCTCAACGTTATAGAGTACTTCTCGAAGGACGTTGAGTGCCCTAGCGTGCGTAACCTATAGCCACTAGAAAAGCGTTGCTTATTTAAGGGCTCTAGGCCTAGGGCCACTAAATAAGCTACGCTAGCGTAACCGAGCCTGACTTTGTCGCACCGCCGCGCTATGATCCCTAGAAATATGTGTATTCTAGGGACCATAGCCGCGCTGTCTCGAAATCATCGGAAAGTAAACACAGATGCCATGGTTGCCAGGCAGCGCCCTGACCAATTACGACCGTCAAGGTCGCCCGCAATAGACCCTATGCAAAATGCGCCCCGCCATCTCACGTCGACTCCGGTAACTATGTCCGCCATTTTGGTACGGTCGTTTGAAACCGAAACCAATTAGCAAAACAGAAAGCGGGCATTGACCGCTCTTGGTGATGGACTACAATGCCGGAGCATTGCAATGCGGAAATGCCGGTCGAAATGGAGAAAAGGTACGTGAAGTTCCACGCTATTCAACGAACTTTCTGACGCGAACTATGCCGGCGCGAGCAACCTTTGTGACACGCTGGGCGCGGTGCGCTGGGAGCGAATATTTGTCGTTGGTTCACTAAGCGCGGGATTCCGTAGTCGCTGTCTGGCTGAAAAATACACCTGCGTTGGAGTTCTCTGGTCCAGCCTTTGTATTCTAAATGAAGCCTGAGCGTGCGCCACCTATTCATGCGACTGACAGCGGCGCTCGACCGGGAAAACCGTACCACACGTTGCCAAAATTAGGCTGTTTCTTCACTCGTCCCTGTGGCTCTGCTCCCGCTTCATTTCATTGTTAAATGGTACCGCTTAGCCCCGACACGAGCCTTTATCTCACCTAGGGCTGTAAAAAAACTTTTCGTGCCGCACTACGCCGTCACGGCGCGGTTGAGAATTTCCTCTGTGGCGCGCGCGCACGGTACGTTGCATTTAGCTGCGTGTCGTTGCAGAAGTGGCGTACACTGTTTTATGATGATCTAACGGTGGAAAATTCGAGCTTTTGCACTTGGTTCCCGATTTGCCGGGCTGAAAGGTTTGTTGTTACGTCAAGTTAACTTGTTGCCCATTGTCATTTGAGCCACGATGTATTTACTGTCGAATATTTTGCGACTAAAATACGCACTCACTCCTCGAGTTCATCCCATGCTGCATGCATGCCTCCGACGTAATGATAGTGGCCATTGATGTAGGTAGATGAGATAATTTTCAAGTTTTATTCAAAAAAAGAAAAAAAGAAAACGGCCAGCGTCGCATCAGGCCGCCACGCATCAGCTTGAGTGCTTTTGCTTTTTTTGTATCCACAGTGAAAATCCCAGTAAATTAAACTACTTCGCTGATTTATAGCGCGTGCAGTATAGCAAACTGTGGATATAAATGGAACAAAGGGAAGCATTCGCGCACCCCTGCATGCCACAGTCTAGTAAACACGACGTTGCCCAGCCTCTGCGTGCTCGCGAGATGACCACGGCGTAATGTGGCATGAGTGCTTGCTGGTAGCTCATAGGTGACCCTTCAGGTGCCATGCCAGTCCCTGTTTCTGTTACTGTGGGGGGTGAGGCCAGCAAAAGTTCGGGGCAAGCGTGTGTGTGCCCGTCCTTTTGTGTGTCAAAGCGGGAGCGATTAGCCTGATACCTCCCGTCGAAGGTGGCAGGGTACCAAGTTTTCTTAGTGTCAAGCGCCTGTACGGCACTTTGTTGCCGCTTGCATTGCTCGTGTGTTCGCGCGTCGCGGGACGGGGCGTCGCGGGAGGCGCCGCGCGGAGGGAGGTCGCCGCGCGAACAGACGCCCGCTGAACGTTGGTGGTTCACTTTAGGGAAGGGAACAGGGGTAGGAAACACTTTGATGCATAAGAGAGAGGGTTCTGACGCGGGAGGACATGTGTGTGATTGGCTGGTTACTGTGGCAATCAAGGATTTCTAATGTTTGAAAGGTTTTTTCTTCTTTCTTGAACGCCCCCTTTTTGGAGGCGGGGTTTTTGCTACAAAACCGGAGTGTTGGGTTTTGTCGAGGGTCTGGAGGGGATCTAGTTTAGATGCCCTGCTGTCAGAGTCGTAACCGACGACCTGATGTAAAGTTGGAGTTTTGTAAATAATGTAAATAAACCCCACAAGGAAGGCAGTCCTCATCCCTCACCCGTCCAAGCATGTGGCAGGAGCGAGTCAGTGCCTCTCGGCTCGCGCACAAAAGCATCACTATTTCTCCCATCAGTTCGCCAAGAAGATGGAGAGGCGAAATTTAACTGGGGGTGAGGCCAGCAAAAGTGGGGCAAAAAGCCCATTCCCAAGGCTAAAGTTTTCTTACAAGCGCCTGCACGGCACTTTGTTGCGGCTTGCTCGTGTATTCGAGTGCATCGAACAGGCATTGAGGGAAGGGAGGGGCAATAGGTGCACAGCAGCCAGGATGTGACTCCATGCTCCACTGCAACCCGCCGGGCAACTCGCACGCTGCCTCCACAATCACCCCACTGTCCGTCTGAAAGGTGAGGCACACAACATAGGGACGGCCACTTTTTTTCTGGGAGCGAAAGTAGATTTTGAGCGCATGGATGAGGCGCAACCTGCAAGAACAGAGAGAGTAACAGTAAATAACACTCAGGGAAGAACAGGACTAGTCCGCTACAGCTTATGGTAAAGGGACAGAGCAGAAAGTAGTGGCCGCAAGGAACAGACTCAAAATGACCAGACTTTGTGTCTTCCTTAACACTGTTGCAAGGGCAATAATCTACACCTCAAACAGCAATGATGTCAAAATTGTTTTTCAAGTTCTAGCGTGCAAGTATCGCTGCATGCTTTCTAAATGTATTTTCAAGAGAAGAGAGAGAGAGAGAGAGAGAGAGAGAGAGAGAGAGAGAGAGAGAGAGAGAGAGAGAGAGAGAGAGAGAGAGAGAGAGAGAGACTTTATTTATGGCCAGCAGGGAGTGGGAGGTCGGGATGCGCAGAGCCTCCACATCCCACCCACGTTCACGACGTCTTCGGGACTAGGCCCCGCCTTCTGCCTTCTAAGTGGCATAGTTTTGGTATCGTATAAGCGAATCCAAAACAAAAGTTCTTGGTTCAACTGTGGAACTACAATATCAAACGTCAATGCATAGTTTAGGTCATAGGTACGATTCGTTGAGTTTTAACACGGCCTCCGCGATCGGCTTCCGGCGGCGCGCCGTTGCTCCGGCCGTCCCATTCGGCGAATCCCCCAGCAAAAACCTGTAATTTGGCTAACTCCGCAACGCGCCGCGAGGTGGCGGTGTTAGCCGATGGTTCGTAGAGTTCCTGTATATAGCTATATACAGGAACTCTAATGGTTCGGCAGCTCGCACCGACTCCTCTCGGCGGCTTTGCGGGGCCTCAGTTGCTGCGTGTCTTCGTTGCCGGAATTCGCGTAACTGTGTTGCAGCTTTATTTTTGTTGAGCTGATCAACCGAACGACCAGGTCATGAAGTCCGCTTGTCTCAGAAGCTTCAAGGTATAGCACTGAAACCAAGATATGTCACTGTACGGCGAAAAGTTAATCGCGTTGTGATTGTTGCGTTTGATCGGTGCAGGACATTTCGGTGCAGGACGTTTCGGTGGCGGACATTCAAGCGCGCGCGGGGAAATTTGGGTGCAAAAAAACTTTTCGGCGACAGAATTATCGGGTGCTTCCTTGTTGGAACAGCCGTTATATTTCTATTTCCGCATAGGGTGGGTTATGGATACCATCGAGAACAGTGCCGTGTTTGATTTCTGCCAGTTATTGTTAGAAATTGAAAATTTGTATATTTTTGTTTGCTACCCCTCGTTCAGGGAACACCTGTTCTGCAGCCTAGTAATTATATTCTTGCGAACATGCTTTTTTTATTTTTTAAATTTAAAATCTACAAGATTTTTATTTAAATTCGTTTTTTGCAGCATGCAACTCAGCTAAGACAATTAGCCGCCGTTTACGATGGTATAATTCATAATTCTTTATGCAGTTTTCTCTAAATAAAACGCACACCGTCACTATCCAAAGAAAGCAGCTCAGGCATTCTGAATTGCCCCCCCCCCCCCAACGCAGAAAATCTTATAAGGAGTTTTATGAAGGTTTGCTGGTCAAACTCAAAGATTTTGCAAACACTGTTGTCGCCAGGTTTTTTTTTTTTTCAATACGGACAGTCTAGGATATTGACGTAGAGCAAGAACGGGCCTTTTTGAAAGCAGCTGTAGCTTTTATATATCCTAAATGCTGATAAAGTGCGTGCTGCTTGTGCGTACGAAGCACTGATTTGCCTCATATAGAACGTTGCCCTCTGTTCACGTGCCCAGCAAGGAATGATGAGCATACGCTACAACCACTCTGTCCATATGGCTAAGTTTGTGAGAACACTTGCTTGCCAATGTTGGTGCAACTGTCACGCACAAGGGTGCATTCAGGAAAAAGACTGGTTTCCAAGCCCCTGCATCACAAAGTGTTTCATGTGTGAACTGTTCTGTTTGCAAAGACATGCAGATGCCTTGAAAGCGTACATTTGTGAACATAAGGGCGGTGTAGTTCGTAAATAGATGTTCAACAAAAACTAGACAGCTCTTGGACGAGCGTTCAGTAGACATTTGGTTTCTAACTTTAGTTTGTACAAAGCAAAGATGAAAGCTGCCATTATTGCTTAACACATGGATGTGCTTCGAAATCAGTAATTAGAAATTTAAATGTCTTGGATATTCAATTTAAAAGAGGCAAAATTGGGCTTGCCTGTGCCCACCGAAATACGTTAAGAATGCAATGGAATCGGGGTGCATCTGCCTTCAAGGTTTTTTTTTATTGTTGCGACTGGAAATTGAAACCGTAACTTCCTTAACAACGCGCATGTGTAAAACAGATTGCCGCATTCCTTGATGCTATCGCTCAGCGTAATACTCCTTAAACGTGTTAATCCTAAAAATAGGGCGGGTGCTTCCACCCAGCAGGCAATAATTCGAAGGCTACATAAGAGCACAGCCATACATCGTGGATTTGACGCGATCGCGCCTTTCGCTCTACTGAACTGCATTGGCCATGCAGATTGTATAAAATACGTTATACGTTATAAAGCGATTACTAAGTTTATAAAGCGAACGGAACGTTATTTACGGCGCCAGAAATTTTCCATCGGTAGCAGCGAATATTTTCCGTGTGTCGAGGGCGTCATGCGGCACATATTAAAGAAGTCGTATAGATGCAATCCTAGCTAAAACGAAGGCATTATCAGGTTCTACGAGTCGCTTTGCATCCATGACATTAGGTATGCGTTCTTTTTATTGCGATACGAAGAGCGAAAGTTGACGAAACGAAAAGCCATTTCGAGGAGCGCTGCAGCACACACGGCTTTCATTTCAAACCATCGGCTCCGCGCGCCGCGGTGCGGGCGAAAGACGCGGCCACACCCCCTTTTCAACTTACGCTCTCTTCCGGGCGATTGGGACGGCCGGAGCAACGTGCGCGCCGCCGGCAGCCGATCGCGGAGGCCGTGGTTTTAAACTCGTACTTTGTATGTATAAAAAAGGCATTTGTACTTTCAAAAGACGAAATACGGATGGGTAATGATACCAGCACCAGCATAATCGTGTTCCTCACAACTTAAGCAAGCAATATTATGATTACCTGGAACTCACTTCCAAAACCTTTCGAGATAAACAGGTATACATTCGGGCTATACCGATGACCCATCGAATTAAAAAAAAAAATCTTTTAGTTCAGTGAGTTCGAGCTAACGAGGTTTTACTGTATTATCTGTTCGGGCCACACCAAAAACATGCGCTTTAGAAAAAAACACAACCACCCCCACCGCCAAAAAAGAAGAAGAAACGCAAACAGATTTTTGCGGCAGAACATGCGCAATAAATAATGAAAACACACAAAAAAGAAAATTCAAGGCGTATGTGCACTTGTAGTTGACTTCGCCGCAAAGCGCGATCGCTTTGGGGCAAACGCGCGGGCGGACGACGGTCACGGAAAACGGCCATAACCTTTCCGTAAACTTTCTTCGCCAAAAATCATCCCGTAATTCGATGTGATGGATGTGATCGGTGGAATTGAATTAGTATTGGGGCTGGTCACGGAGCAAGAACAATATAGGAGGGGAAACGAGGCTTCCGAACGCGGCCAGATAAAGTCACAACCGTCGTCCTACGTTGAAGCTAGCGGCAATCTGCCGCGGGTAGAGAAACTGCGGGGCTGCCGCTTTCGGCATTTCACTGCACAGCCACGCAAACAATGCGGCCGCTATCACTTCGTCCATGAGGTGCCGCTACCCTCTCGTTCATCGTCGCAGCCACGAAGCTTTGAAGTCCGCCTTGGTTTTCGTTGTGACATTATCGGGTCCCTCGCCCGCGCTTATCGCGATGGCCCGTTTCGCCTCCTATATTTCTTGGGCTGTGTGGCCTGCGGAAAGTACTATGAAATTGATCGTGCAGCCAGTTTCGTATTCTTACGGATCTTGCTTCACACGCCTTTCCTAGTGCAGCCAATATGCGGGGTGTGTAGGGAAGAAGCGTTCTGAAATACCTTTGTGTTGGAACTCTGCACTTTTTTGCGTTTTATGACGAAAGCAGGCTTAGCCGAAAGACTATAGTGCCCGCAAAGGGACTAAAGTGTGTGCGCGGCCCTTCTCCTTTCCCCTCTTTTTTTTTTTGCGATGCTTCTCTTTCAATCCATGCACACCCCTTCCCCAGTGTCGAGAAGCATCTGGGCTCTAAGCCTGGATAACCTCTCGGGCTTTCCGTTTGCTTTTCTCTCTCTCTCTCTCTATCTCTCTCTCTGTGTCGCAGCGGGATAGAATCGCTTTGAGTCGGAATGCTCAACTGAAAGTCAAGCGGGTTTTTATGTATTTAGTGCCGGCGAACAAGCACGAAAACACAAAACACACCGGCACAACAAACACAGCACGAAAACACATTTACCTACGAATTAAGTGTTTCGGCACCGCTCGTGCGGCAGATGGTCTATTTTCGCAGCTGAGGCAAACTCCGAAATGTTCGGGGCGGCTTTTCGTGCGAACGCCGCTTCTACAGCGAAGACCGGCCGGACTTGCGGCGGCCCGAACACAGGTAATTGGGCCGCCAATGCATGGGTCGCGAGATAGGTGAATGCCCTGGAATCAGGCTGAAATAAGTTCTCCAAAGGTAAAACACTGCTTATTTTAAAACAAGCCCATTTTTTACAATAATAAAAACTACGAGTGCCGAGTCTTTTACAAACATTTTTCTATAAATCCTCGTCCCTCTGTATTTGGCAGCAAACGGTGGATGAACCCCGCAAACCCAGTTGGCTTCACGTCTGCTTTATGTCTGAACGCGCCGTTTCATTTCGTAGAGCACCTGTTTTCAGGGACTAAAGTTCTCGAACACAGTGCAACTTGTAAACAAGCCACCGCGTAATAGGTATTTTTCTGGTAAAAGCCCCAATATGCCCAGCCGTAGCCACGTTTCAGACCTACGCAATCCAGTTTTGACATCAACCCATAATTCCGATCGAAGCGTAAGCACACTCTCGGAGTTTGCGTTCACTCTAGCGCCAGATTCCTCTCTCGGTATTAGTTTACGAAACTCCATGGTGCCCCCCAAAATGGGTCAACCACCAGATTCCCTTTTTCAACTTCTAAGTCAATTCCTCACCTAACTGTGCGCGATGAGTGGGCGAAGGGGAAGGGGAGGTTCTCACTACTGGATTTGCGTTTTGCTTGAATGAAATTGCATTCATTGGGGTAGATGGTGGTGTGACGTCATGGAGAAAGTGAAGGTTAGCAGCGGCTTAAGGCACATGCGCAATAGGCACCGTGCTGCTGGACTGCTGGCGCCACCACTCGGCGCTCCCCTCGTTACTGGAATGGTTCGTCGCATTGTAGTACACCCGGCGTCAAAATAAGCCGGGGCACGCGAGCGCGTGGCAAAATGCATCGCCGCGACATCTGACGTTGCACATCTGGTGTCGAGACACCGATGTGCGCGTGCGCGTCCAACCACGCTCGCTAGCCTGTCTTTTCATTCGCTTCAAAGGGCAACGCTTGTCACTTTCAGCGCTTGGCGCCAGGGGCCACTTTTTTTTGGCAAACCCTCTCGCTCGCACACGCTTTAGCGGCTGAGGGCGAGGGTGAAGATGCGTTGCTCGCTCTGCGCTGCTCTGACAAAGGGTACATGAAAACGGGACTGCTATCTTGGTTTTAAATACTGCATTCTTTTTTACAGGAAAACTGTCTATGGCTAGGATCCAGCACATCGTCTCCGGTAATGGAGCAATGTAGACAAGAATGTAGAGAAGATGTAGACAAGAACTGCGTCTTAGGCCGGGTTCAGAGTGTTGTCGCAATTGTCGTAATATCTTTAAGTAATGACGTAATTTGACATCTCAGCCAACCGAACTGTGTAAAACGCCGTTTTTTGTACGTCCATAGCGCACGATACGGCTGTTACGTATTCAGTCTGAACATAGCATTAAGCGAACGCACATCATTGTCGCGTGAACGCCCCCCTCACGCTTTCTCCAAGCGTCGAGCGCCTTGTGCGGGCACAGCAAACTGCCCTTTCCATTCCCCCACCACACACTTTCGGAGAGCACTGGCTCGCGCCACGATGGTGAACCTACTCCCCTCCCAATTTCGCGATATTCTCCTCCTTTGCTTTCCTTCACTCGTCGCTCTTCCCATTGTTCACTCGGTCACGCCGACGCCGACGCGGCTGAGCCCAGAGAAGGGCGCCAAAGGGCTGTTCACTGAAATGTCTTCCCAGCAATTCATTTGTGTTAGGAGGTGAAGCAGAGATTAAGGGGATCGTTGTAAGCTTGATCTTTGTAAGATGGCTATCCCACATCGACTGTTGAACAGTGAATCAAGTCAATCTTCGGAGGGAATACCATCACAGAAAGTGGCTCTAACGCTTGTTTCATTAAAACTATACCGAAAAAAATTATATGACAATTAGCCGCTAAGACGAATCTAACACAAAGCCGGGTTTTATATTTTTCAAAATTGCATGGTTCACTGTGAAATTGTAAATATTGTGTGATTCTCGTCCGCTGTCAGTAGATATGGGATTCTACGGGAGGTAAACGGACAGCCCCATGTTTGTCCACCGGAATAAAACTCTAGTTAATCAAAAGTTCATTCAGTCAATTAACCAGGAACTATATATGCTGAATCGCAAATTACAAAAAAACGTGCTTTGCTTCGTGCACCCCTTGGACCCAGTCAAAGCTCACGTTGAGGCTCGGCACCGCAGCTTTGATGGTCATCCTTCTTCACAGAGTGGAAGGGCACTGAATTTTTTTGTTAATTTTTGTCAAGCCCAGGACCACGCCGAACTCTTCTCCCGTTTCCCCTTCTTTAATTGTTTCAGAACGTATGCAAGGTGAAGTCTCATCACACCTTCACAAAATAGATTTTTTCTCGCTTCAGTTCGTATTCTGTTTGTGTGCTCATTCTTAGTTAACAACCAATTGCATGTTTTCAGAAAAAAAAATATTAAAACTCGTTCCACCCATTGTGATTGATATCTACTGAAACAGCGCGGAGCCGCAGTTACGACCGGTTTCTCCAATACATGGCAATCTCTCTCCGTAGATTGCGTTATAATGACAACAAACTAATTCTCCAACGTTTACAACTTCACTACCTAATTACGACAAGTAAACGAAACTCTGCATAGCGTTGTAATCGTCCTATCAGCATAGTTTCATAGAACTTGTTTTTGGATACATTTAATAATACATGACTTAAAGCCGTTTTCTTTATTCATACTCCCTCCGTAGATTTCCATGCTTCGCTGCGCAACAGGCAGTGTCGGAAGGCCCGCTTACAAAGACCAAGCTTCCGCCGGTCTTCATAAAGTCGGCTTTACCTGTAAACACAAACGCTTTGCTGGGAACTCCGGAGGGAGCGTAAAACGATACAAGGACAGGCTGTAGTCAAGCCCAGCCCAAGAACAGCGTCGCTGTTAGAAATCCCGAAGTGGGAGAGCATATGTGGGACACAATTTTGTCACCGCGAGACGGGCAAGATTAGGTATCTGTCATAGCAGGGCAGGGCGAGTAACGCATCTTCACTCTCACCCTCAGCCGCTGAAGCGTGCACGAGCAAGACATGTTGAGCAAAGAAAGTTGATTTATTGTAGGGTTTAACGCGACCGACGCAGCGCAGGCGATGAGGCGCGCCGTAGTGGAGGGCTCCGGATTAATTTTGACCACCTGGGGATCTTTAACGTGCGCCGAAATCTCGTACACACGGGCGTTTTGAGCAAAGAAAGTGACCCCTGGCGCCAAGCTTTGAATGTGATCAGAGCTACCGTTTGAAGCGAAGTAAAAGACAGGCTAGCACCGTGGTTGGACGCGCAGGCGTACATCGATGTCTCGACACCAGAAGTGCAACGTCAGATGTCGCGGCGATGCATTTTGCCACGCGCTCGCGTGCCCCGGCTTATTTTGACGCCTGGTGTACCTCGAAAAACAAACTGCGCGCAAATTAACGGGGACAAAAACACATGAAGACGGCACAAGCGAAGACTCGCAACTAGTTTATTATTGCACAATTCAAAGCTTTAAATGCCCAAGCGCCCAATCGCCACGCCCCCAATGCGTCACAGTTCTCGGCGCACTCAGCCGAAAATACAAAAAAAAAAAACACAACAACAAAACCACAAAACGAACTTTGAGGCGCACGAATGGCGAAAAATCAGCAAAGATAACCGCATCATACATGGATTAAGACCCCCTCCCACCCCCAACACGCATGCCCAGAAGAGGCACCGAAATAGGGCTCAATGTGCATCTGAGCAAGGCGATAGAGGGATGACTGATGCAATCGGAACCAGCTTTTATGATGTGGCCGGCTTTTACAATTTCTCGCGTTCGCTGGTTCTTATGTCGGAAAAGGATGGCTGTGCGCTCAAACACAGGAACACAATCAAGTCTGCATGCGCGGCAATGAGAAAATAAGTGGCTCAGGTCATGTTTTTTCTTTGAATAGTTATGTTCTTTAAGCCTGACATTCAAACACCGTGTCGTTTGGCCAATGTATACTTTGCCACAGGCAAGTGGTATCGTATAAACGACCCCCGTAGCACACGGTACGAACTTCTTTTGGTGATCAATGCCACATGTCTTCTGACGGTTTTTTGCCTTTTTATTTACTCTTGCACAGATATTCCCCAACTTATTAGGAGCCGAAAACACTACGCTCAAGTCATACCGTCCTGCCACTTTTTTTAGTCCGTGAGACATCTTATGAACATGGGGCACCACGGCGACGTTTTTGGGTTTTAGCGAGGGAATTAGCGAGAAACCACGCACAAGTACGCTGCACTGACCGCCGCCGGCATTCGACGGCTGGACGGCTCGCCATGGGCGGCGCTGTCCGCTGAAGCGACGGTGGTGCCATACAACGGCCGCCTTCTCCATATGGAGTTGGGTCTGTGTTGCATACGACGAATTTCCTTTATTGCATTGCCCTTTAATTATTTTCCTGAGGTGTGTTTTTTATTTGCTACTTCCGCAGGGAATGGAAGATAAATGCTGATACGTTTGGATGCATTTAGCTCAAGGCAAAGTAAACCAATCAAAGTTAGGCGTTCGTACAGTGCTTGTAGTCACGCCAAACGCTCCAGGGAGTTCACTTGACCAACTCCGTTTGCACTATAAAAATTCAGGGTTGATCCCGTCCTTACACTATTCGTTCTCATAGCCGATATCTGGCGAAAGATTTTTGCTTCTGTCTCTTACAGGAATTTGAAAATCGCTGTGGTGACGAAAACCTACGTTCGGAAAAAAATTCGAAAAAATTATAAAATAATATACGAAGCGCACCGATATATTTACAAGTGATAAAAAAGGTAGTGCGCTTCCTTGCTACAATGAATTGACAGTTGCTAGTGTGTTTGAAAATCGGCTTTGCGGTGAAGCTTAGGGGCGTTTTTGAGCGATATTCAACACATTTTTTACAGTTGTTAAATCATTTTCAGAGACAATTAAGCTGCCTAATTTGTTCATATTTTTGGCGATAAGTGCGGAAAAAAGATGTGGGAGCCGGACAGCTGGTAGTTTTTCTGTGATAAAGACAAAGTTCTAAAAATTTTCGAAATTCCCAATGTTCAGACGGTTATTGCCCTCTTTGACGTTTTATGAAAAATACAGGATTAAGCTCACTTGAAAGCGCGTATAAGGTTCATTTATTTCAGAAAGTGTAATTTGAGTACTTTTTGATTTAAGGGAGGAAATAATTTTTATATTGAGCGCCCACCACGGCCCAAGGCGGTGGGCCGTAAGTCCACTTCACTGCAACGAAAGTTCCTGCGAAGCAGCGCAGAGGTGCGGCGGCAATCCACGTCGTGCTAGTTTTGTGTTTTCATTCGGCTAGCTGCTTTAAAGGAGTTCGGGTGGCTCGTACGGATTTCGGATGGGCTTCATCGGCAAAATGGTCAGTTATTAGTTCCCTTAACGAATTCCGCAAAGCTGCGTTATGCAGTTTACGCAGAAGTAGCAGGAGATCGGGCTGCCAGTCCGGACTTAGTAGATCTGAGAGGCAGCAGTTTTCATCGTGTTCGCCTATATGGGATTATTTGCCACTTGTAAAGTCCGGGCGGCAGAGTAAGACGTGAGCCCAGCATTAGACAGTTAGCGAGGATGGTAGAGAGTGGTGAAAGGTGCACGTACTTCCAAGGGGCTGTCTACTGAAGCCTTTTTAAAGGATACTCTTGTTTTTCTCAACCATTTCTTCTGGACCCCGGAGCAGCGATATGTCTTTAAATGTTCTTTTCCACGCATGTAAAAAGCTGCTGGGATCTAATGGTACGGTCTGCGAAGACTGGCCCTGGCTTCCGATCGCTCAACGTTGCCGCTAACCCCGGTAGCAAACGCTTGTTTCATGTGGGCGTCGCACAGAGTTCCACTCAGCCAATAAATTGAAATCATTTTCATGGTAGCTGAAGTTCCGAAAATTTGAGTGTTCTTGTATTCCGTAGGAAAAATAGGGAATTTTTCAGACAGCAGGGAATTCGTTGTTTAAGAACCTTTAAAGCCTGAAACTCACAATGTAGCCAGTACCGCTGTCGTGTCGTCAAGACAGTCCGAAATGACGACAAGTGATTTTACACAGAGGTCCCCAGCCTCTCGTCCCCAGAGGTCCCCAGAGGTCCCCAGAGGTCCCCAGAGGTCCCCAGTGGTCCCCAGCCTCTCACGGCATACGGTATGCCGCGTATGCCATGAAGGGGTGTAGCGTGGCTTCTATATTTTCCCAGTGGAGTGGTACTATTGTGGAGCATCTTGCGCGAGAAAGCTATATTTCCTTGCAAAGTCTAAAAGACGAACCATATCCCTATAATTTATTCGCTGCTTTTTAGCTCTCGTAGGCATTTTATTTGGTGTTTGCTATGAAGTTGTGCATCTTGAGACCTTCTACAGCATCTAAAAACTTTGCGGAATAAGCGGCAGAACTTCAAATTATTTTCTCTAGTCTGCAGCGAACACCTGCGATTCAGTGTTTAACATAGAAGCCCTCAACTTTTTCCATACCAAGTGCGCTCTCCATCTTTGCAGAGACACGTCGGACAGCGGCTGCACATTCAGTCTTCTTTATTGATGTTTCATACAATTGCTGACATAAGTTCTTCTGTCGTTTGCCCAAATCTGCAGCATGAAGAATAAATTAGAAGTTTTGGTGCGCTATGCACACGCAAACTGTGCCGGTGACACTTCCGTCGGCCAAAACGCAGTATGGCGGGAACAGAGTTGCGAACGAAGAGAATCCGAACTTCAAAGAGAATCATTTTTCAACGCAGAGCTGTTGTTTCCGAACTTCAAAGAGCACATTCAGCGGAGCTGTTGTTACTGGTCTTCACTTCGGTGTTGCAGGAAAAAATACCAAGAAAATGCCGAGCACTCGTGACCATCGCGTTCCGGGGACCATCCAGCGTCCCCGGTACGCGCAGTGGCTTTCGCAAACAACAACAACAACAAAAAAGAATCCTGTGTTTGCCGTAACCGTGGCAACACTTGCTCGGAACAAGAAAGACGCCTCACAGCGTACGCCCATCGTGTCATCGCGCGCATGTGCTCGGTATCAATAGCAGAGATCTCTCGCGGGGCAGCGTCTGCGACGTTGTCGACATAGGCCGGCCGCCGATAGCTCGCACGGCCGAGGAAGAGGTCTCGCTTCGCCCGCAAACCGGGGGAAATAAACAGTGATACTGAAACTGAAACTATGTGTTCGGCAGGCCTTACCAAGAAGGCTTCCCCATTCGAGGCTTGGGCGTGAGGGGAAGCTTCCCTGAATTTTTAAAAGCGAAGCTTAGTGTCCTCACGGATGCAGCTGTACGCCAATACGCCCTGCAGGAAAGCCAACTTTCTCTGACGATGGTGATGAATGATCGTGGGTGAAGTGAATGAAAAAAAAAAAAGACAAACGCTCCTCCGAGGCCGGAATCGAAGCGGCGTCCCTCGCGTTATGAAGCTGGCGTATACCCCCATCACTCCATTTCGAACTTTTTTTATTGGCTCAATTTCGACATGATCGGACACGAACGCCAAGCAGCAGGTATCGATTCGCTCCGTGCACCCCAACCAAAAGTTAGGGCCACGGGGTGCACACCCGCGAGTCTTTTTTAATTTTTTTTTTTGCGTGAGATTGCCCTGCGGCATAAGAAAAAGTTTTCATATGTACAACACTGCACCGGTAAGCACAAAAACCCAACAAGAGACCGGTGCTGGGCCCACCATATCCAGCGCTTGAGATCTGGTGGTCTCCCAGTATGAAGCCCTGGGAGACCCGAGCCGAGCCGATGGTGGGAAGACAAGCCGTCACGAATGGCGGCCAGCTTTGCCAAAACTGAAGAAGTGGTGCCTCCGTAAATAAGTGCATGTCTGGTTTAGCGACGGTAAGTAGACAAAGTTACAGGGTTGAGATGGCAAACTAGGCTCCTGTGAATGATGCCATTGGGCACCCCTGCGTCGACATGGGCCTGAAGGCCATGAGGTTTGTCGATAGGGTCAGTTCCAACTGGTTCGGTCTGATGGTCTGGGAGAAATTTTTCAAATGCCCGAGAGACCTGTAGTCGGTGGCCTGTGGATGTGTCATTGCGGGTGCTCAAACACCCAGCTCTTAACCCTGGCCGCGACTACGCTTAGCGCTTGGGAAATAGCTAACACAGTGAGCTACGGTTCACTATACGTGCACTGTTGTTTCTATCACATGCGTGAAAATCAGGTAACTCCCCCTTGAGGTCTCGTTCGTGACAAATGCAACTGTAGTGTCAGGCAGAATCCTTCTCTCCAGGCCTCAAACGCTCCAGCAAACAACCGCTTCAACCCGTCTTTTCCACACGACCATGATTTCACTGGGCCTCGCTTCGCTCTTCCATCCTTTGTTCCGCCACTACCCTTACCACTCGCTGCCGTACGGGCTTGCTCCCCGTCGCGTTCGACTGGCGGGCCTTCGTGTACCCAGGCGTGCAATGTCAAGGGTGGAAGGAGAGAGCAGTGTTCGCTCATCCAAAGCTGACCTCCGCACTGCAACTCGGTGGACGCCGAGTCATTCGCTCCGCCTGAGAATCGATCGGATGTACGCGCAGAGATAGAGGAAACAACCTGCTGCTTTGTACGGAATCCCGCCAATCTGCCTACCCGCATTTCGGCTACAAGACGTTTCGGGCGACCCCGGAAGATTCACTATCCTCGCCGCACAACGGATCGAAGCTTCACAGAAGCCTAAGGCGCCTGCAGCTCTTGCTAGCTTAGTACCCTCGCTCTGACATTGTTTTTTCTGCTTTGAGGGGCAGCCGAACGGGATGCGTTCAAAAACAAGCAGTTTAGGGCGGACAGAAATAGACAGGTAACGAGAGTTTAATTAAGTTTTAATTCACTTAGGGCGCCGTCAGTTTATTGTCTCCTTTTATTGTTATATTTTCCATGAGGGCGTGAATAGGCGTTAAGTTGCCTTGTTTTCCTTATAGTTCTAGAAAGGGGCAGGCCGTTTGGATTTGCGTAGTGATGTGTGAGATTTCAATCGCCGGGATTCTCCGAGCGGAGTGCGAAGGCAGCATGTTTTCGCACAGCTAAGGAATACATTCCAATATCCCACCCTCCCGAACAAACACCGCTTGATTGATTGTGGGGTTTTACGCGCCGACGCAACGCAGGCGATGAGGCGCGCCATAGTGGAAGGCTCCGGATTAATATTGACCACCTTTGGATCTTTAATATTGCGCTGAAATCTCGTACACACGGGCGTTTTTGCTTTTCGCCGTCCATCAGGAACAAACACCGCTCGTGGCCTGAACACACGAACTCATTCTTTGCTCCTCTCTCTAAGCATAGAATGTTCATTTTAACGTCAGGAAACTGTCGGCATACTCATCTTCCGGGGCTCACTTTTACCCACAGTTACCGTGAAACTTCTATTTTCTGCTGCTCAATCATTTCGGTCACGAACCCGCACCGGTAGCAGCGTCACCCAGGGACAGGACACCCGATTCCTCGTTTCTCTTGGGACTCTAGAAATGACCTGCTTCCTCACGAGAAGAAAAACCTTGGCGCAACTGAGGGCCTGTAACTACATCATAATAAAAATCATAACTGCCCGCGCTCAGACCTTACCAACTTGGAGCCCTTAGAAAAGGATTTTCCTCCAAATCCATTGACCGCAGTGAACCCCTGCCGGCATAGATAGACGATCTCATCGACACGGTCATCCCTAGCACCTAAACAGTAACCAGCACATAGTACACCCCGCCTGCTGTCGACAATAAATTTTTAAAGGGACATCAAGACAAGACAAAAGTTTGGTCGTTCGCGTAGCTTACCACCGTTGATAAACACTCACACCACATTTGGCGCAAACTTCCTTCAAATACATTCTGTAGCACACCCCGCCTGCTCTCGACAATAAATTTTTAAAGGGGCATCAAGACAAGACAAAAGTTTGGTCGTTCGCGTAGCTTGCCACCGTTGATAAACACTCACACCACACTTGGCGCAAACTTCCGTCAAATACATTCTGTAGTGACGAACACAGAAAATGGGCTGGTGACTCATGAGATAATTTTCCCCACTAGAATTACGGCGCAGTACAGCGCGTTTGTGCGGTTGGCAGAGGCGCCGAAATGAAACGAAAATTAATTACACATTATAAACTTGCTAATGAGCTACTTAAGCTTTAAATTTTGTTCGTAATTTTTTTTACATGCTAGACAAAGTCAGGGTAAATATTGTGCCTGGGTTGCCTCTGACCACGTCTGGGCACTCAGCACCTCAACTCGTTCCCGTGAGCCGCCTCAAGGCGTACCACCGACGGGATCTACCTACTACTACTACTCCTTCATAACAGGCACCGGGACGGTGCTTCTGCGTGGGGAACTGTGTCACAGACTTTGGCCAGCTTCCAGAGAAACTTAAACGCAGCATAACCGCATATCCATGCTGCCAATCTCTCCCTATCTGGGTATGTGCTCCGGTGATGACCAACTGGTCGAGAGAGAGAGAGAGAAATGACCTTTATTGATTAGTCCTGCGAGAAAGGTGCGGGTCAGGCCACGCAGGCTTCGGCGCACCTCCATCTAACTACCTGCGCTAGGTAGCGGGCGGAGCCCGAGGCGTCGTGCCGGCCGGCCGCGCGGGTTACTCGGATCTCCCGCGCCGTCGCCTAACTGGACGATGACCAACGGAATGAAGGGAAGATAGACGAAATCCCAGTTCCCGCTGGACTGCAGGTTGCGCCATCAACCCGCCTGGGTGCCGCTGACTACGGTCTTTTGTAAATACAGCTTCTTCCTGAAAACGTAGTCTGCGTTGTCCACGTGACAATATTATACGGGTGCGCATCTACCCTTTTGGGTCTTCAGATGTGTGCGCGGGAACTTGCGGCCGTGCGCTGTTGCTAACCTTGAGTGAGAATACGACGGGTTTCGTCTTTCGATTGATTGTGGGGTGTAACGCGCCGGAGCTACATCCCGGGATACGAGTTGCGCCATGATGTAGGTCTACAAATTAAATTTCGGCATCTGGCCATCTTTAACGTGCGCTGAAATCTCCATATACGGGCGTTTTCGCATTTCGTTTCCAACAGAAATGCAGTCACCGTTGCCGAGATCGCACCCGCCTCCTTGGGCTCCGCGGCAGAACGGCTCAGCCACTCAATCACCACGGCGGGTAGATTTCAGTTTTCGCAGTGATATTTTGTTTTTCGAAGCCTCCTGGAGGGCCGCCGCATGGCCGCGCGGCACCTTTCATTGTTCGGCAGACAAAGCTTGCGGGGCTCAGGATCCTAATGATGGAATTCCAAATTTGTGTAATCAGACCCTATTTGATGTATATAATGTCTAATTTGGACACATTTTAGTTAGTGTGTGTCTTTTATCTAGGCCTCCCACAGCGTCTTGAAAGCCTAGTGTATATTGTAGCCAATTTTCGCGATTCAGGTTACGCAAAGGTGGCTCTGTACACAGGTCTAGCTGGGAGGCGCCTTGGCCGAGCGGCTGGTTCCGGATACGGCTGGCAACCGTTGTCTGCCGTGTACCCTGTAGGTAAACAAAATAAGCTAGACCGATAGTAAGGTAGACTTTGTAGTAGACTATAAAGTAAGCTATAAATTAAAGTAACGTAAAACTATAAAGTAAGTAAAAAGGTAAGCTGTAAAGTAAGCTACTCCGTACTTAAAGTACGTAAAGTAGGCTAGATTGGCAGCAAGGAAAACGAGTTTCACCGCGCAGTCACTGCGCTTGCTAAAGTCCCAGATATTACTTCCTTCGCCCATACATAGATTCATCCTCGTGAGCGTACCGACAAGCATTTTCTTTTCACATTCCGCTGGTCGGTTGCTCCCCATTTCATACAAAAAGTAGCTGAGCTGCTATACGGCGCCGGATTTAAACGAGTCGTGGGAGCAGGGCTGCTCCATAAACAGTCCGGGCGTATTGTACACTTCGCCTTTCAATAAAAGGCTTCTTAAAAATCGGCCATGTAGCGCTTGCTTCGCTCAAATGTGGAAAAGACGTTAGGCTTCCGCTTCAGTCACCCCCTCCCACTCCTCTTTCCAACCCTCACGCGTTGCCCACCACTTCTCTCTTCTTTCCATGATCAATGTTTTGTAAACTCAGTCAATTAAATTCAACTTTCAATACTCCTTAGCCTAGCTGCACCGCGTTCACCCCCCCCCCCCCCCTTCCCAATTTTCATAGCCGAACTCTTCACTCTGTGGGTACCTAAAGCCACGCTGGTACACTCTATGTGGGCCTTTCCTCAAGATCGTACCCAGCATAAGCCCATAAGGTCCATTGCTCAAGGTGTCTCATCATTTACTGAACCTGCTGATAGTGCTAATATTTTTAGCAATCATTTTTCGGCAATCTGCTCCCAACGCCCCTAGTGCCCTTATTGTTCTAACCTTTTGCGCTGCTCCTAAACTCTTTTCTCTTTAGCCTATTTATTCTATGAATTGAATCAAGGCTACTATTGCAGTATTAAAGGCTACCGGGCCTAGCTTAGACGGCATTCATGGGTTCCATTATAAAACTTGTACATCGACTTGTTCCGCCAATTGTTTGTTATATATTCAACTTAATTTTTAAATCCGAATGATTTCCACAGATCTTGAAAATGGTAAATATTATTCCTGTACTAAAAAAAAAGGGGACGCGTGCTTTATGGGTAATTATGGGCCCATATCTATTATTTCCTTCTAAGATAAGGTTTTAGAAAACATATTGAGACCCGTCTTTCCCGCTACTTTAAAACATTCAACTTACTCACCCCTTCTCAGTTTGGTTTTCGTTCTGCCCTGTCTACTAACATTGCGACTGCGTGCCTAACAGACAAAATCTTTCATTGATCGCACCGACGTTGCTGCTGTTGCTTTCATAGATTTCTCGAAAGCATTTGACACCTCTGACCATGACAGTTTTTCAATAAACTTAAGCGTTATGGCATTACAGGGGCTCTTCCTTTGTTACGCAGCTTTCCTTTAAATAGGCAACCAATAGTTCTAGTCTCCACAGCAACATCACCCCGGTCACAGTTAACAGAGGCGTTCCACAAGGTTCGATTTTGGGTCCATTGCTCTTTTTAATTTACATTAATGATCTTCCTCTTTGTATAACTTCGTCCCAATGCGTACTGTTTGGAGACGACCATCTTTAACTCCTATAAAAACATGCGTACTTTAATCCAAATGTTTCAGGCTGACCTGTCTTCCGTCGAACGATGGTGTCTCCTCATCCAAGTTATTTATTAACGTAATTTAAACTCTATGGTTTTCAGTTTCCATCAAATAAAAATCTCCGCCATCCCTTCCCTTTACATGTAAGGTGATAAAATTAAACTTGGTCGTAGCACTAATTTTGTTGGGGTAGTAGTCGATTCTCATCTTAAATTTTATGAGCGCGTAATCTTCATTTCGAAGAAAGTTACGTTTCGTATCAGAGGGTTGAGTAGAGTTACACCATACTTCAACTCGCAAACTCTTCTAACTTTGTATTACGCTTTTGTCCACAGTAATCTAAATTACTTCATTTCTTTTCCATCGTTAATAACACTGCAGAAACAAGCGCTACGCACCATTACATTTTCCCATCGATAAACAGGACATTCCCCGTTGTTCTATCAGCCCCGTGTTTTGCACGTACATAAACTTTATAGCTACAGCATCGCTATCGTGTTTTTATCAGGTTTTGTGATCACCTTGCTTTAGATATTTTCTTTCAACGCATCACTTCTAATCTCAATTAAACGCGCTTGGCTTCTCCCCAGAACCTGCTACTTCCGTGTATACACAATAGCTACGAAACATATGATTCAATCCTCCACAATTTAAGTCGAGATTTCAGTAACCTCTGATATTGATCTTTTAATTTACGAAACGTTCAAGATCTAAACTAAAAACGTTCCTGTTAGGCATTCGTGCTGATTGAATTGTAACTACAGTATTATGTGTCTTTTTGTAAATATGGCATTCACATCCCAATTTGTGAATAGACGAGAGTTGTATTCATTGTTGTTTTTTGGGTTCCGGCTTCTTAGTCTAATATTTTTGTTTGTTTTTGTATCGATCGTTCTCTGCTTTAAGCTGATTGTTTATTTGCTCACATTGAGTTCTAATGTTGCTTGATGCTTCTTCATTTTTTTATTTTACAATCATCATGGGAGGTCCCGCCTGCGGCTCGTATCTTGCGACCTCTCAGCGCCTCTATAACCATTGACGTTTCATGCTTACGCTTAGGAAATAAAATTACATTCAATTTATTCCCTTTCCCTTCACAGTTAATGAATAGCAGTGGGAGGAAGCGCTGGGGAGCTCTGACCCAGAAGTCTTCTGGGTCAGAGCTGGGTCAGGGTCAGAGGGAGCTCTGACTTCTGGTCGCACTCACTGCAAACCTATAGCCGCCGGCATCAAACCTACAGTCACACCACTCCTATAAACCGTCTCAGACGCAATAAAATGATGTCTCACTCTTTCCTGTATTCCACCTAATAGCCCACTATTCATTCGGAGCCATCGTTTCTATTGTTTTCGAGAGAAACTCGAGGCAGCATCTTTTGGTTTCGGGTTTACTTTTATCTCGCCATTTCTTAAGAGCATTTTTAACGCCTGCGTTAATTTCGTTTAGTACAACATCACTCCCTGTGTGTTTTTATTTACAAAAAACTTTACCACTTTCCCTCATGCACAATCTTTAACTGGCATGCGCGAGCTTAACATTTTCAGTGTTATGACGCTCGTTAGGAAGGCACAGCATAGCAGACGATAGGCTTGTTTGCAACTTGTTTGGAACTCGACCTGTTTGAAACTCTCCGCGCGTCATACGCCGCTGACTCATAAAAAGTCGCCGCTCCCGAATACTAGTTAAAGATATGGCCGACTGTACTCACGTTTTGCATTAGATATTCCTAAAGGTTATCGTTTTCCTGAACGAAGTTGACATGTATCACTCATGCCACCAGATTTCGTAGTTTGAAGATCTCTTACGTATGTGTACTTCTTTTTCAAGTAATATTTTAAGTTTTGATCGGGCACTTCAAGTGAGGTACAGACATACGGTCGGGCGGACTGACGAACGGACGGATGGACAGACAGACGAAAATGTTCGCGTTTAGGTAGCTCAGAAGAGACTATCGTCTTCAAAAGAGGCTGCCTACTAATCCAGCGAGCGTTTCAATTCGAGCAGAAGGGCCCCGTTAAAACCAAATGCTTCACGTAATGCTAACAATGGCGACCTCTTTCTGTCCACACACAAACATACACAAAAACACGTTTTATTTGATACGGTTTTTTGGGGATCGACAACCGATGCACGTTTTGCCGCTTAGATTCCATTCAATGCGGTGCATTTGCGAGGCACTCTCAAGCACTCGATTTAGGAGAGGTGGCAGAAAATCGGAAGAGAGCAATTCTTCTCGATTGAAAATGGGATAAGCGCCGCGAAATACATTCCGCTCTTCCTCCCTCGCCAGCGTAACGGCGTGTCACCAAGTATTTTCGTGTTATGTTATTTTGTATTTTGAATTTCTTGTTTCGGGACAGTGCGCTATCTCAGGAGTTTCGCAATCGGCCGTAGCTAGCACCACGGAAGATTGCTTTTCGGACAGGGTAATCTATATACACTAAGGAAACAGCCGCTTTCGCTGCACACGCAAAAGCTCGAGGAATGCAGCCGAAGAAAGTTGCCGAGGTAGATAAATGATTCAACATGGAGTGCACAGCGGGAATGCACTTGTTGGGAATCCTTGTGCAATTTGTCGGGAATGCCTCTCTCACGCGGAGTTTTGAATTGTTTCTTTCCTGTTTTCATTTGTGTCCTCGTACGACAAATTATTGACCTTGCTACTACGATTGCGAGTGCTTAGGCATGGCTAACGGTGAAGTGTGCCGTGCATGATCAGGCGTATTCGGGTACATTGGCGGGAACAGTGGGCGGTGCCTGCGAAGTTGACGGTAACAAACGGCATCCCAGATTCACCGTACTAAGTGGACATCTCAACTATCTTACATTTTGGATTCTATAATTACCGCGAACATATGCCTCATTCTCATGTGTTGTAAATTGTTCACTTGGAGAAGTGAACAATGATATATCTCAACGTTTCAAGATATATTTCTAGATATATCTCAAGATTTTCAAAAAAACGCAGGAGTATATAGCACGAGCTAGTTCATTCAGGCTGAGACGTGGACACTGCGATTCTTAGTTTGTTCCCAAGAAGATTTATTACAGGTTCCTTCTATTTCACCGGTCTAGTAAAAATAAAATTTAACTATGACATAACTATTTAGGGCTTTTCTCTTTGTTTTACCCGGGCAGCGAAAGGAAGCAAACGCTTCACACTGCGCCTAATAGCGTCAGCAGTAGCATTCGTAGTATGGAAAAGTACGAGGGTTGCTTAGAAATCCCTAGCAAGGTGAAGTCGAAAGCCTAGTTGGACCTTGAGTTTGTGTGCTCCCGAAATTTGTTTAACTTTCATGTTGCCGGCGTACGGCCGCAGCTGAAGTTTCTGCCATGGTTTCTGCTCCGCCGTTGCCACGAAGGCTGCCATCGCTCGGCCTTAAATGAGTAGGCAATAATATAAGTATCGCGATAATCATGAATTAACGTATTAATTACCGTAAAAATAAAACTCAATCCAGTGTCTCTTTACATGTATTATGACAGACTGCGGCGCCCTATCTTGACTACTTTCGGTATGACCGCCAGCTTCATACAGAAATTAGCCTAGAGAGTGTGCCACAGCTCATCTGGCGAGCCGCTGCTCCGCACTGGACGCATATAAGCGCACCGCGGACTGCTTTCACTTTGAGTGGAATTGCATAAATTTTTTTACAACAAGCGTGGCCTGTGCCCTAATTGGAGAAAAGGGATGGTGTTATACGACGATGCGTACATACATGCGGCAGAATAAAAAGGCGCCAAGGGAAAAACGTTGACAACGAAAGACTGAAATCACCAACATCGCGAAAGGTCTCCGCCCTGCAGTGGACAAGGATGATGATGATGATGATGATGATGATGATTCCTTAAGTGAAAGCTGTTCGCTTTTTCCTCGAGCCTGCCCGAATCATTGGGATGCAAATAAAATTGATTTGAAAACTGATGTGGTGATACTGGTGGTGATGATGATGACGATGAAATGAGGGGACACGTGCGACAATCGGATATTCATACTTCCACATTCATTCCATGATAAGAAGTCTTTAAGTCACCTCTTAATTTTCCCTTTAGCTGTTAATATAAACGTAAAATTTGTTACAGTACACTGGGAAGGAAAAAACACGACAGGAGGAAAAAGCAAAAAAGAAAAAAAAGAGCAAAGGCAATAAGTCAACGCGAGGAATTTAATTAACAATAAGAAACTCAGGAATAATGCTGTTGCCTACGCAAATTTACTATTGTTTCGTTCATTTTTTTCCCCACCATCGTTTATCTTTTTGGAAAGAGCATACATCATGACGCATACGGTTCGTGCGCAGCATGCGACATGACAAAAATAATTACACCATCTTCCCATGGGGAACCCCGATGAGGATGCCAAGCATCGTGGCGGTTCCGTGTGGTTCCATTGTGTTGCCGTTATGTTGAGTGATCTGGTTTTTACTAGCGCCAGAGGGAATTCCGCGTCCGGGTCCACACCGGTGGCAAAGGCACGCAAGTGCTGTTGTGTTACGGTGAGTAGGCGGTGGTTCTCGAGCCGCCGAAACTCGTCCATCATGTTCTTGTCGATGTTGTCTCTGTGGTAGAATCGGTAGTCTCCGTCAGCTTTGGTGAGGTAAAGGTTCTTGACATTGGTGCACCGGCTGAGAGCAATGTACACTGCCATTCCTCTTGCGCAGCTTTGTCTTCTCGTTACTTCTTTTTCTCGGCGGTTCCTCTACGGAAAGATGACGACGGTGGTTTGACACGCGAACCTATCTCGTTGACGGATGATTTTGGTGGCCAATTCCCTAGGGGCATCCTGCACACAATCCGCATTCAGAGGGCGCTGCGGACAGGGCTGGTTGAGCATGCAAGGGCGCCGTGGCGCTTCCCACGGGGAAATTCAGCATCCCCCTATAAAGTTTTCAGTTCGTCGTTTCCGTTGACGGTTTCAGTTCACGTGCCTTAGTTGTCTCAGTAGCCTCTTGACGTAGTTTGAATGAGTCAAGGAGAATAAGGCGCGTTTCGTATGCACTTGCTTCGTCCGGAAAGATGACGACGATGGCTGCTACGGGCCACGTTTCGCAATGCATTCTGCTGGAAACAGCGCATATCGGCCTTGGGCCGAGGTAACTCAAGTTGCGTCATCTGACGATTCCGGAACATACAAGGTCGTACCTTCCCGTCTGCCTTCTGGTAACACCGTTCTAAACTCCGTGTTCTTGCATGCTGACCTGTCTGGCCGACCGTACGTGCCCCGGACTTTCGCGATGCTTTGCTTGCCGTTCTAGGACACCAAGGACATTCTTGCTTGTGGTCAATATCAGATGAGTCACTTGTGGCTTGTCACATGCGTCAACGGTGCAGCGAAACAAAAGCTAGTAGAGCGAGGCGAACTTGCGGTCAAAGGCCTCAAGTGCCTGGTCATTGATTCTGAGAGCAGGAATATCAAAATGAAGCGTCTTTGGCTTTTCCCGCCAATAAAGCAACGCCGTTTTGTAGAAGCGCTGGAACGTATGGCACGGTTCAGTCTATCACAAGAGAAATGGCGGTGTGCGGGTGTGTATGCATGGAGGCTTGGCAGATGACCAACAGAGACGTGTCATTCACGCTGAAGGATGGAATCTCAGTCAACTCGCTGCCGCACCTACTGGGCGTCTACGGTCAACAGTCTCTCATCTTGATTCCTGGGCGTCCGCCACTCTGCTTGCGCTGCAATAGGGTAGGCCACATAAGGAGGCAGTGCAAGACTCCGCGTTGCAAGAAATGCCACCGTTACGGCCACTTGTCATCAGCGTGTGTGCAAACCTACGCAGACAAGCTTCGTTCGGGTCGTGAAGCAGAAGATCACACTGTTTCATCTCACATCATGGATGCAAGTGAGGTCGTGGATTCTTCAGGGGAAGCTGTTGCGGAGCAGCGGCGAGAAGATAGGGCTCCTGCGGTGCCCACGGAGGATGCGTCCCGTTTGGTACCGCCTGAAGATCAAGGAGGGGGGCGCTAACGTTGCGGTCTTGCCTGCAACATGGGCCGAGTCGCCACCTTACCTGGATCGACCACCGTCGACGGAGAATGAAGAAATGGAACTTGACATTGGTACCAAAAAGCGACCTGCGCCCCTTGATGAAGCTGAGGCTTCGGGTGGAAAACCAGAGGTCATGGAGACGAAGCAGGCGAAGAAGTTCCTTGCCAGGGATGCTTCGGATCCTGCTCCTGCTGCTTCGGCGGTGCTATCGACGGCTTTGGCGCCGGGTGCCACATTCTCCTGCGATACAGGCCTCATAAGCTCAGAGGCTCCTCTAGTTGCCGACCCTGCATCATCATCAGGGGCAGCTTTGGCTGCCTCCCCGGCTGCGGAAAGTGCAACTACTGGTCGCCGTCCTGCTGCCCGGCCTCCAGATCCTGACGGAACTGTGGGTAGGCGAGGTAGAGACGCTACAGTACTGCTGTAGGTTGTCATGGTGGGAGCTCTTTCTTTTCAGTTTGGAACGTTAAATGTCCGTGGCTTACGTTACAAGAGGCGTCAAGGCCAGCTTCTTCACCTAATGCGGGGTTGGAAGCTTGATATATTGGCCATTCAAGAAACAAAAATTCAGTCGGATGAAGGGACTGCGGAAGCTCTAGCTCCTTTTCAATCAGAGTACGAGTGTGCGTTAGCCACGCCAAAGGGTTATCTGCTGGGTGCATGCTCTTTCTGAACAAGCGCCTCCAATGCTGTGTGGAATTTGTATCCACTGATTCGGAGGGACGCCTTATCGTATGTGACCTAATGATCGCGGGACAGTCATGGAGGTTTATTGTCGTTTATGCACCGTCGCAACCTCGCGAACGGGAAGAATATTTCCTGTCATTACAGAGTCACCTGCGTACTGACCGCCACTTAATGGTCTTAGGGGATTTTAACTGTGTGTGTAACCCGAGTGACAGGTCATGTGAGCACCAACGATCGGACTTAAGCGCTATAACATTGGAAAACATTGCTTGTGACTTTCACCTTTGTGACATAGGAGAAAATGTCCGACTGCAAAATCGTTTTACACATTTTCAGGGAGCCTCTCACGCTAGGCTAGACCGTATTTATGTTTCTTTAGATTCTCTACCGTGTGTCCATAGCTACTCTGTTCATCCGGTATTTTTTAGCGACCATTGCCTTGTATCTGCTGCGCATGGTAGCCAACAGTGTCGGAGTCGTCGCCTGAATTGGGAATTGTGGAAATTTAATAATTCTTTACTATCCCATCAGCCCTTTTTTAAATCGTGTGCCAGAAATTATGCAAAATGCAAGAAATCGCTATGATCTGCCAATGCTCGCACGGTGGGAATTATTTAAGCAAGAAGTGAAAGTCACGGCAATTGAAGAGGCTACAGTGATGACGTTTGAAAAGAAAAACAACATAAATCACCTAAATAAATTGTTGAGAGAACTTTATGAACTTGAAGGCCGATGTCCAGGTCAATATATGGATGACATTCGGAATGTCAAGGCGCAGCTACAGGCGTTTGATGTTGAGAAATACCGGGGAGCACTAGTGCGAGCGAGATCACAGCGCTTTGCTGAAGTGCAACCGTGTCGCCGGTCACTAGGTGATGAGCGCCGTCATGCTCTGTCTAAACAAATACTTGAAATTGAGTATAAAGGGAAATTACTGATGACACTACTGTGATAATGATGGCCTTCGTCGATTACTATAGAACTGTATTCCAAACTCCCAAAAGAGCAGTGAGCGAGGACTCCATTGACAAATTCATTAGTTTGCTGCCCAAATTAAACCAGGACGAGTGTGAATCCATTGACCAGGAGATGGCATTCAAGATTGGTGTCTAGCATGAATCATTGTCGAAAGGCAAAACCCCGGGACCTGATGGTCTCACTGCAGAATTTTACCACACATTCTGTTCTCTGCTGGCTCCATTTTTACTTGAGGTTTACCGCGAGGCTTACAAGACTGGATTTCTTCCACCTACGCTGTACGAAGGCCACACTGTTCTAATCCCCAAAAGTAATGATCCTGACAAACTGCGTAAAGTAGAAGGATATCGTCCCATTTCCTTATGTAATGTAGATTATAAAGTCTTCGCTAAGATTTTGGCCAACCGTCTTCAAAATGTAATTGAGCTACTAGTTGGTGACCATCAGACATGTGGCATCCGTGGGCGATCTATTCAAACTAACATACACATAGCAAGGTCTATATTGGAGTGTGTTTCGGGTACGTCAGCCCAGGTAGCCTTAGTACAACTAGATTTGGCAAAGGCATTCGATCGCGTCAGTCACCAATTTCTGTTTCGTGCTCTACAGCATGTGAACGCAGGATCTTGGCTTACCGAAGGTATTCAAATATGTTATGCTAATGGCTCGACAAGAGTGATAGTCAACAATCGACTAACCCAACCAATCCACCTTCTTTCATCGGTTCGTCAAGGGTGCCCATTATCACCACTCCTGTTTTGCTTATATCTGGAACCATTATGCATGCGCATAATAGAGGACATTAATGTTAGAGGGTTCACGCTATCGTCCTTCGAAGTGAAAATTTTAGCATATGCCGATGATGTCGCTTTATTTTGTACTGACAAGGCCAGCGTGGAGAATGCTCTTGCCATTACACAAGAATTTTGCGAGGTTTCAGGTGCGGCCCTGAATTTCGAGAAAAGCTGCGGATTTTGGTTAGGAGAATGGGGAACCACACCCGATTGTTTCGCCGGAATCAATTGGAATAGAGACCTAACTTATTTAGGAGTACCCCTCTCGCAGTTTCGCAATACTGACTCGCATTGGTCGGAGCAGGCGGTGAAGCTACAGCGCCAAGTGAATGACTGGCGGGGACGGCAGCTGTCCATCTTTTCTCGTGCTCGGGCGTGTAACACGTTTCCTTGTGACCCGACTTCTTTATGTCCTACAGGTGTTACATTGCTCACGACTCAGGATACAGGCTTTTCACCGGATTTTTGCAACCTTCATTTGGTGTTCGCGTAGTGAGCCAATGCGTCGCGATAACCTTTTTCTTCCGGTTGTGCGAGGGGGACTTGGGCTTGTTCATCTGTTTCTTTGGCAGCTTCTTTCTCGTTTATTCTACTTTCGAGATGTTCAACATCCTTTTTTGAAAGCTGTACTGCAAATACGTCTTGCACATTTTCTCCCATGATATTGTGGTGTCTTCGCTGTCTGTGGACGCAGCCGAAGCCCGCGAGGTTTCCTCAAAGAAGTGGTTGACACACTTTCGCTTCTTACAGGCCCGGTTTAGCCTTGAGTACATATTTACTGCTACGCGCGAGTCTATTTCTGATGCCCTGGTTTCTGGGCTTTTTCCCACACCTTTATATCGTGTTCTGTACCTACAGTGTCCGTACCAGGATGTCCTCAATAGAGTGTGTAAAATGTGTGTTCCGCCAGGTGTTAAAACATTTTTTCTTTAAATTACACACTGGCACGCTCCCTGTTAAAACTTGGATGAAAGATCGGGGTCTGTTTATAGCTTGGTCGACAGACTGTCGGCTCTGTACTCGACCAGAGACAATTGATCACTGCTTTGTAGACTGCAGAGATGCTGTCTTTTTCTGGGACATTCTACAGCGAACGCTCAAAAAAGACATGGATATTACGCCTTTCTCTATCCGATTTTTGCCATTCGACTATCCTGGTGAGCCACCTTATGACATGTTCGTGTTGATTGGTTTGTACAGTCTGTGGCGATGCCGCTTATGTGATAGGCATGCTGAGCCACCAAGATCAACTAAGTCTTATTTCCGAGAAACTGTGGCATTTGTACATAGTGTGTATAGTTCGCTTGACCAACCACCTGACTGGTTCCCTCTTTTGAACGCTTGTGTGTGTTAGCCTGAATTTTGATGTATATTTCCTTCCCATAACTTCAGGGTATTCTTTTATTTGCTTGTATTCGTCGTACTGCAACGTCTGAGAGTATTTTCCCATGTAATAAAGAAAAAAAATTGTAGCGTAGTGGGAACAGCACCACGTACCTCCCGTTGCTGCCAGAGAGTCGTGGGATCGAAACCGGGCCCACTAACTATTTATTTTTTATATAGTGTAGTATCGCGGAGCTGTGGGTGTAAGGAGGAGAGTTGCGCATGCGCAGTGAGCGTGTGGGCAGCGCCACCATCAACGACGGAGGACCAGGCGAGCCTAAGGAATGCTCCGCATTTAAAATAATTACCGGTATTCAATCTTTCATGATAGGCGGGGATAGTGGGGCTCCCCTCCATCTCCCTGGGATTGAAAATGTTTTTTTATGGGGGGTGGGGGGTGGGGCGGGTTTGTGAGATAGCCTCCTTAGCCCCCCATCCCCCTTCGCTCTCCATACACAAGTGCTCTGAAAATACATTCTTGTGAGAATAATATTTGTTTGAAAAAAAAGAGCGCTCTTCTTCCTCTGCGTCGGACGGACCTTCCTGGCAGCTTATCCCGCTGTGAGGGGGTCAAGCTCCAGAGAATTCTCCCGGGCGTTGCATTGACGCCTGCTGTTTGTGAAACATGGACTTCTAGCCTTGCGGTGACGTATGTAACCTGCCCCTACTGCCCTGATTCCGCTGCGGAAGCGACACTAGGTTACCTCCTGGGGACATGTCCAGGACTCCAACCAGTTCGAACCCGACACATGGTAGCTCCAGGATATCGCCCAGCACGTCCGCCCGATATTCATCGGTGGACGCATAGTCCTCTTTACAAGCAGCTGTTGGGCGTTCTTGCTAAGACTGGCCTCTCAAGCGTTCTACCGTGCATGAAGAAGCTTGCCTCCCGCCACTTTCCTTTTTTAAATGCAGAGAATTTCTTTAACTCACGATGTCACCCGGCGTTGTCGGCGTTCCTCGGCGTCCTTAACAGCCGTTCCAGGTGCGCCCTCTCCCCCACTCCTCCTCTCCCGCATCATGCTACCCTCCTCGCTCTCAACAACAGGTCCGCACCCCTCCCCCTACACTATATAAAAAAAATAATACTTACCGGCGCCTGGTTTCGATCCCACGACCCTGCGGGCGGAACGCAAGGTACATGGTGCTCTACCCACTGCGCCACAAAGCCGACACATAATGGAAGGCTACGAACGCGCCTTATATCCTTGACTCATTCAAACAACGTCAAGAAGCTGCTGATACAACGCATTCACTACCTCTGGGCGGAACGCGAGGTACATGGTGCTCTTCCCACTGCGCCACAAAACCGACACAGAATGAAAGGCTACGAACGCGCCTCATATCCTCGACTCATTCAAACTACGTCAAGAAGTTGCTGATACAACGCATTCACTACCACCAACTCCCCAAACACTAAACGTTAACGCAATACACCCACCCCCCATGCGACGCATTTACTCGAGTCCCCCTCGCGGGGAGATGGGCCCTTTTTATATTTCCATTGCTTTGAAGCCCTGTGGCAAAATAGCGCAATAAAAAGAGCGCTAAAAAAAGGACACAAAAACGAATAACGACGCATCTGTCTCGTCATCCTTCGTGTTTGTGTCGTGTTTTTAGCGCTCCTTTTTCTTCAAGCAATATTCACCAACTAGGCCAACAGTATCTTTTGGTGAACAATATTCGTTTCGAGCTTTCGTGAATATTTTGAGCTAAAAGAAAACACGTCCCGGCTGCCGGAACCAGGGAAACTAATAAATCATCGCAAACCAAAATGTCCACAGCGAACATGCCAAGTTCTTGCTCGCATAGGGGCTAGGCAGCAACCGCATCGCGTATTGCGTTGCAAAGTTAAAATATGCTAAAACGAACAGTCGGCGCTAAAACAGGGACTAAGAAACACATAATACACAACACAGTGCCGAACGTCCAACTAGATTTTTTCTAAAAAAGACGCTGCTTATATACACAAAACTAAAATACTAAAGCATTGTGACGTCAAAATGCAGCACATTTCTAAAAAGTCCCCTTCCTTATCTGACAGCAATAGCGACGCAGTGCTAACGCAGTTATCCCCGGCCAGTCTGATAAAATGAGCTTCAAGAATTTCGCGCTCAAGCTTGCCTCTTGCTCTCCGCAAAAACTTCGTCCTAACTAGCGGGGGGCTTCACTTGCATCTTTTGCAATGCTCAGAAAGATCGCCACCAGCATTGTTTGCAACAGTCCAGTTGTGTAGCTCAGGGGAATTTTGTAAACTGCACCCATGCAGCAGTCTGTGTAGCGAACAGCGTGGTTTTTTCCATGCACAGGGTTATGGTTTTTTCTTCAGATTTTTACTCATCAAAGGGAAACTTTTGACAGGTTTTCCGGTGCACTGAAAACGTATCTACACCGTGCCTATGCGCCATTTTCTTTACATTATGCGACACTTTGTGTAGATACGGTATGACGTGCACCTTTTTTTCTTATCGGCCTGTGTAGTTTATCGGGGCTATCTTTTCGCCTCATCTTTTGGAGAAGAGCATCACACACGCTCGAAATCAGGAAAGAAGGGAACCGGGCCCGGCTTAACCTCAAGATCTGGTCGTAGAAACTAGCCTCCACTTTGTGAATGCACGATTTTTTCAAGGCTTCCTCAATACACATCATCGCCACACTTCTTTTTACTAGTTTTGAGTGCGCACTATTGAAGGAAAGAAGCTGTTTTTGTTCCCTAGGACTGTACTGCCAGCAAACATGCGTGTCTCCTCTGAATGAAATCTCCGAATCCAGGAAGCGGATTTCATTACCACTTGGCAACTCACACGTAAATTTTGACAGCTCTTAACGCCTGACTGAAGGTATTAATCGCAGTTTTTACTATCAAGTAATGCTGTGCTATTCCCCGATTCACCACCACAAGATAGTGATCAACATACCTACAAACGGTAAGGTGAAGCGATTTATCTAAAGATATGCTCACACTCTTATCAAAGGCACTCAAAAACAAGTCGGACAAGATGGGGGCAAAGGAAGAACCAATGAATCTTCCACTACGTTGAGCATTTTTTCTCCCTCTAAGTTGGTTTGAATGAAATTTCGTGCATGAACGAGTTCACAGGACACAGGTTAGATATATATCGCCTGGGAGTACGCGTTAAAACATTTAGTGAGCACTTGGAGATTGCATGTCAAATAATGTGGCCCCAAATATGTTACATAAAGATGTACCCAACCCCCAAACTGAAACAAACGAGGTAATAAGAAACGGATTACATGCATTTTAACATGAAAGTATTTTATTCGCGGATACACGAATATTTCGCTGATATTATATCCATCACGGAAGTGACGCCAGTACAAGGAAGCAATCGGCCTGTAAAGGGTGCACTCCTGCACACAGGGTATTCTTGCGGGGAAGCAACCTTTGGGGCTAAACAGTAAATATATAAAGGCAGAGGCGACAAAGCCAGTATTGATTTATACAGACCACTCATAGTAGCGTCAGTGGTGTATAGGTTCGTAATGCAGGCGATAAAATCACAAATTCAAGCATGGCTGGAAGAAAATGAAATACTTGGGGAATTACAGAATGAATTTAGACAATAATGGTGATTGGATGATAATTGTTCATGATAACGCAATGCATGAAATTGCGAAAGCGCAAAGTAGACCATTATCGATTACGTTCTCAGACATTAAAGGGCCATATCACAACGTAAACAGAGATCTGCTGTAGAGAATGCAAAACTCCACGGATTATATGACAAGTTTATACAGTTCCTTGTAGCAATATATAAAGACAATGGAGTGCACCTTACAAGGGAAGGACAGAAATGCGCCCAGCAGGTCAACATCCATCGGGAACTGAAACAGGGATGCCCTTTGAGCCCAATACTGTTCATGCTTTACATGGCAGGGTTAGAAAAGAAACTGGAAGAAAGTCAAGTAGGGTTCAGCCTAACCCATATGCTCCAAGGCGAAGTGGTACAACAGCGTATTCCGGGAATGTTATACGCAGACAACATTGTTCTTTTAGCTGATAATTAGACAGATATGCAACTACTCATAAATATTAGTGATCAGGAAGCCACCGACCTCGTGTTAAATTTTTGTGCAGAAAAAATCAGGAATAATGGTTTTCAGTGACGCTACGCTTGACGAAGTGTCTATCCACCAAGGCGAATCACCCAGAGTGAAGGAATATAAATATTTAGAGTGTGGATAAACGAAGGGGATAACCACTTAAGAACTCACGAGGAGCAACTTAAGGGTAAGGTAAAGCGAAACACAGCTATAATGGAGCATAGAGCTCTGTTGGGTATAACCAAGATGAGTAGTGACAGTAATGTGTAAAGGAGTGATGGTTTCCGGGTCTCACATTGCGAATACTGTACTCTGCTTAAAATCAGACGTTCTATCGGGCCTTGAAGTTAACCAGAGAACGGTTGGCCATTTGGCCTCAGGCACGCATAGAAAACAACTAGCGAAGCAGTACAGGGAGATAGGGCTGGGCGTCGTTTGAAGTTCGAGAAGCACAGAGTAAAATATGTTTTGAAATGAGGTTGAGAGCACTGGATCAATGAAGGTGGGCAGCTAAGGCTTTTAGGTACCTACACTTGAAAAGCGTGGACACGCAGTTGTTAAGGAAGACTAGAACACTAACAATAAAATACGGAAAGATCAGTGGAGAATCTAAACAGCCAAGGTAACCAAAAAAGAGGCAAGGCACATTGAAAATATGAATGGAGAGAAAAAATGGAAGCTAAAACGTCGTTAGAGATGTACAGGCCTGAGAAATTGAACACCAGAAAGGAAAATTTCTAAGATACTTCCCAGGCTAGAGCATTTTGAGGCTGCTGCTTGCGAACTAAGAGCTTTGTGGGGTAGTATTCACAAAATGATGGGGTATGCGTGGTCTGCGGTAAATAAACGGAAACTATGGGACACATGGTGTTAGAATGAGAGAGTATCCATCCAAATCTACATGAGGGAAATATTTGGCTTCAGAGGCCCTAGGTTTTAAGGGTAGAAACAGAGGAAGTTAACTTGAAGGGCTGTCGAGGGGACGAGAAGATTAGAATGCTGGTGGACTAAAAGCAGAGAGGGGAAGATTCTCGACGACAGTTACCACCTCTAACAGAAAAAAAAAAGTATTTTGTTCCTGAAAATGTTTTGTGCCTGCCCTAATTAATCAGCGCTAGTATAAAACCAAGAGTATAAAACATAGGTTTATTAGTCCTTTTTGGTAAGATGACATGTCATCACCCCGCTATAAAGGGGAAACCAATAGAAATCATCATCAACATTAGTACCCTATACTTAGGGTTTTTTCGTTTTCATGTTTTAAATTTTAACACGAAAGTGTTTTCTGCCGCGATAACCCAAGATTTCACTGCATCATATCATCACCGAAATGACGCCAGTACACCTTTGCCGAAGTGACCCGCCAGTAGGGCGTCGCTTGCCAAGTACACCCACAAGATAGCCACCGACCCGCAAATCATGCTCATCTGCAGATTTCGTTGCACATTCCACTCTCGTGCTTACCGATTCCTATGACAGAGCAATCAACGACAGTTTTTTTTTCTGAGTTTTTAACACGCTCGGGCGCGTAGAAAAGTCAACCAGACTGAATCCAACGGAGCTGGGAGATCAGAACTATCAAATGGTGCACCGCAGTTATTGGCGGGTCGTGGCTTAATCTGCGTTACGGGAAGAGCAGGATGCCAGAGGCGCCGCTCATGCGACCGGTGCGTGACAGTCTCTCTTCTATTTTTGCGCATTGAGAAGTCAACCGGCCCAACTCGAGCGGGGTTATGCGGCCAAAACCACCAAGCACAGGTTTTGGGAGGTGTGTCATGGGCTATGGGGCACCAGAATGTCGGCGGTTCAGCTCATTCGGACGGAGCAAGAAGGTTATAATAAAAATTCGGCGTTATTTGTTTTGTGTGTGTACAAGTTATGTTGCATTATTCAAATACAGCGTTGGCGAGTTAGATGCTGTGATTTTGGTACTTTTTCTTTGCCACAACCAATGCGAATTTTTAATTACAAGCAGTATTAGTAAAGTTCGGTTACGTTGAAGGAGGTGGGTGGTGTCGCGTGAATGGGTGAAATTAGCCGATGACGCTGACGCAGGTAGATGGTGAAGAAGTAAAAGTCTATTTACACTTATTTACAGACGATGAAGCAAAATTAAGACAAAACGAAAACTGGGTTACAATTAAAAGGCGCCGCAGCGCACAATGGGGTCTCGCGGCACCATCCCTGGTTGAGGCCCTGAGGACAAAAAGGTGCCGAACCATCGCGCGTTTGGCGAGAAATTGATAAGGCCCTGGCCGGCGACGAAGGTTGCCGGCAAGGCCGTCCCATGGGGCTGCCACTCCGCAGACGGATGGGGGGACAAACAAGACCCGGACAAAAGGGAGGAGGGTCATCGTCCCGACGGGGTCTATCGGCGCAGTCATCATCACAGTATTCATCTCTTTTTGTACCTACTGATGTGTGCCTAAAATTGGTCTCTGTCTCGTTTTTGTCAAAACCTCGTTGCTAGTAAATGGGTGCGTTCTAAGTTCCTATATACCTTATACCCTGTATAGTAAATCTCGTGGCCAGAGTAATTTTTGCAAAGACAGGGTGGTGCCTGGAAAAACAGGCAAAATAATCACGCCTAAGGGATCTGACAAATGAAGCGTTCCGGGCGTTCCCCAAGGGATGATTCGCATAGAAAAATTGTGCTTTACACATCGCAGTTTTTTCATTTGTGACGCTTTGAGCTTTTTATTGCTTCTTTTCGTTTCAAGCTTATCAAACCTTCGCACCTTCTACACGAATCAAAAGTCTTGCTCATGGTTGCAGTGTGTTTTTGTTTTCATTCAAAGCATTTCTCGTGAACTTCCTGTTTGAGTGGCGCAAGAAAGATTACTCTATAAAATTGAATGCAGTTCCTACAACTACTGAGTTGAATGCAGGCCACAAAACAGGACTACAGATGTTACGGCACTTCGATGCACAGAGGATTTGAGAAAAAGCTGATACCATAGCGGTCACAATGAAAATACGTTGATGGCAATGGCAATCATTTAGCCACTGTGGCAGCCCTTTTGTATACGCTGAACTTCGATCAACCAATTTTCCGCCTCTTCCCTCTCTTCCGGTTTCTCTTCCTACCCCCTCCCCCCAAATTACTGTGTTTAGCTCCGTTCGGCACAATGACCGCTCGGATTGCCCGATGCGATGGGGGCGCGCCGAAACCGACGCGCGCCTCTATGCGATCAGCGCTTATTTACTTATACACAAATCCATAACGGAGTGTGCCGCCTCGTGTAAACATTGGGATACATGACAGCCGTCTTCCTGTTTTCCGGTGTTCAGGCGTGGCATGCAGCGGCAGAGCGGAACGTGAGCTCGATAACAGAATCTACGCTAGAATAGAGATGTGAGCGCTTGAAAAAAAACATTCAACCCTTCGACAAAAAAAACAAGTATTTTCGTTTTTTGTTCAAACGGATAACATTGGAAAAACAAACGGAGCGTGTCCGGGGAAACATCGTTGTAAGGCGAGATCTTCAAGGACCGGAGAGGCTTTCTGAAATCTAGGCCTTGACGGGAAATCGTGGAGAGATATTGAAATCCGAAGCTCTGGGACTTGCGTTATGCAGCTTGTAACAATTAGATTCTTTTCATTGGTTAGGGCAAAATTCATCGGGAACTTGAGTTTTTTTAGGTGATCTGAAGGAGAAACCCAGCGGTTATTGGAGGCTTCTTGTTTGCTGAATCTTGTTTGCGGTGCCGTCAGGTTCACCTGTCATGCGGCACGCTTCGGCAGCGTTCCTCAGCGAAGTTACGTTCCGCAGCGAAGTATCGAAGTATGTTCCGCAGCGAAGTATCGAAGTATGTTCCGCAGCGAAGTATCGAAGTATGTTCCGCAGCGAAGTATCGCAGTATGTTCCACAGCGAAGTATCGAAGTATGTTCCGCAGCGAAGTATCGAAGTATGTTCCGCAGCGAAGTATCGCAGTATGTTCCACAGCGAAGTATCGAAGTATGTTCCGCAGCGAAGTATCGAAGCGCAACGGAAGACGAGGGACAGAAACACAGAAGACGAAGCGCTCTGTGTGTCGCCTTCTGTGTCTCTGTCCCTCGCCTTCTGCTGCGCTTGGATACTTCGCTATGTACCAGCTCACCCAAACGAATACTCTGCTGAATCTTGTTCCACCCTGCCTCGGTACGGGCTTGGCGCCCCAGTTACCCCGTTTCGATGCTGCTCTGGCGGCCCGGGTTCAAATCCCGCTCGAGGCCGGATGGGTTTTAACAGCAGAGCTATCTAAGCCGGCACAATTCTGTCCGACATAGACGGAAAACCTCGTGCGCACGTGAATGCGTGCCTCACGGCCGCCGCCCGGCATCGTCTAGGTTACGCGTGTGCTTACGCCACAGGACGAGCTCCCCCTTGGTCGTCGTCATCGTGTAGCGACCGGCGCCCACGGGTTCCGCCGCGCGGAAGACGATGATGACGAATCTGCCAAGCCATCCTTTCGCAGTCCATACGTGGCGTGGAGACTGCCACCGGACCACCTGACGAAGAAGTAGGAGGTCTATCGAGGCGAGGACGCGCTTCTAGAGACTTTGCCCTACACGGCTGTGCCGTCGGAAGACGACGATGAAAGGGATGACGACGATTGCTACTGAATAAAACACTGTACGTAACTTGTCTGTTCTCTGCTTTTCTGTGCAGTCCAAAACTGTTTCGCACTGCTGGGATCCGGCCTGCTCCCTCTCAACTGGGATCCGCTGTAAGTACAAGGAGTACTAGGTCGACCACCCGCTCTGGGGTTTCTCCAGCCTTGCACCAGTAGTGCAGCTGAGCCAGTGTACATGTATATTTTGTGACTTATTTTCTTTTTACAGCGGCCGTAATTGGTACCATTCGTGCAGTCGCCAGCAACTGCGGTCCCTTTTCACCTTTTGTGGAACATCAAAGGCTTTCGCCTTAAGAAGCATGTCCAGCTCTTTTTGAGCTCTGCGGCACCGCGTTTCTTAATTTCTTATAGTTTTTTTCAAAAAACATGAACAAAAGCAGTTTTGTTTCACCAAACTAACTTTTTTAGCCCTTACATCTCTACGCTAGACCCGGCAAATTGTTGTTGTTGTGGTAGCTGTGCTGTCGTCGTGGTTGTCGTGGTTGTTGTACGGGTAAGGAAAATGGCCGACACTGTAAAGAGCAAATAAAAAAAATGAATGTCGGTACCGTAACCTTTTTCCAGGTTCCTGTCACTAGACATCTGTTGCACCATGATAGTGTTCTGTGTTGGGCAATACGGATCGGCCTGCCATCAGTTAGGATAAGATTGACGTATGAGAGAAAGCAACGTGATAATTGAAATATTGGCCGACGATTACTATACTCCTTAACGAAAAATTTCAGCGCAACACGTACAGCAGTCGTCCTTGGTAATGGCACATAGCTCCTGCGTCTCAGGAAGTGATCGCCTGATCAGCGAACGCACGACGGCGTGCGCTGTACTCTCGCGTTCTGTCGTAGTGCGTCGCCGCCGGTGAGCATGTCCGTGCCGCCTCGGTATACCTCCCTCCCTAACACCTTCGCTATAGTTTCCTCGTCCGGTTTCCTGATCGCTCTATCTTCGGGGTCCTCTTCGTTCGCTCGCTCACAAGAGGGCCGGCAGTGGCGCGAAACAAGTGGAGCCGCCGATCCTGTGATTAGATAGGATGTCAATCCGGGTATCTGGAGTATAAGGCCAATCCGCTACCACTGCGCACGTTGTCAGCGGTTATTGTTGTTGAATAGCATTTATTGGAGCGAAAAAAAGAAAACTGGCTTACATCTTCCTTTTAAGGTAGAGTTCCTGTATATAGCTCCCGCAGGGAGCTAAGAGTTGCGCGACCGACCGCCATCTTTGTTATCCGGATTGCTGCGGGAAAGCCGCCCGTCGCGAGTGAAGGAGCCTCGCCGACACGCTTCCGACGGCGGCCGACGCGTGGTGGGGGCGCTTCGGTCGGCGGCGCCTTACGGCGGCTATGCTGGATTCCTGCGGTGCCGCCCGCGTCGGCGGCTGCGGCGCAGCCGTAGTGGGGGCTTCTCTGCGCGGCATGGATAACCGGAGTTTCGCAATCACGGCGGCGCGTGGAAAAGGGTCGCGCAACTCTTAGCTCCCTGCGGGAGCTATATACAGGAACTCTATTTTAAGGCGGTGGAGCAAAAATTAAAGTAATGGGCGCAACCTGACAAGTTAACGTGCCGGCGCGTGTGCAGAATAGAATTCACCCTCAGCGGCACAAAACTCTCGATCCCTGGAAGCTATGGCGGGTGTCACCAGGCTTCATGTTGAAGTATTTCGCGCCAATTAAAAGACAAAGAAACGACAGCACGCCGCGAAGAAAGGGATGCGAAAAGAGGGTATTTGTAAGGATTCGGTCAAAGTAATTCCAACCAAAGAACGAAAAACGAAGAGAGAGAGAGAGAGAGAGAGAGAGAGAGAGAGAGAGAGAGAGAGAGAGAGAGAGAGAGAGAACTTTATTTAAGACCGACCCTATCGGGATGGAGGCAGGCACCCGGACTTCCCCGGTCGATAGTGGTCATTAGCCCGTGGGCCCTACGGCCTCTTACGCCTGTTGCACGAGTTGTGGCTGTGAGCTGAGGAAACGCGGGGTACTTATAAGGAACGTGCTCAGGCCACGTGTATACCTACGTGCCCCGAGGAATTACTTTCTTCGCAACCGACAGTGGATTCAACTCATACAGCCTTCCGCGAGCCTGTCAGGGAGAGAGGAAGCATATCTTATTCATTCCTACGCATACGAAACGTAGATACTCGGCGGTATCTGCGACATTCGCTATGCCGACTGAGTCGACGCTGCCGGTTGGTATTTTAAATCCCACAAGACACGACACGACTACATGGCAAGCTCCAGGTTTACAAAGAGGATATGCATGTGGTATACCGCCTTAGACATGACCGCGGTATTCGGGTAAATCTTTTGATGAGGAGGGTTGCAGTTGTTTAGGCCGGCATGAAGACCTAGAAACAGCCTTGGCCTCATGATAATAGTTGAATACCGGGACTATGATCTCTCTGAGCGAAAATATCTATTTAGCTAATATACCTACTAAGCGAATATATCTTCTAACCGAGTATATCTACTTAGGCCAGGTAGTTACCCCGGATCCCAACCATGAGACAGATATAATTAGAAGGATAACAATGGAGTGGAGTACACTCGGCAGGCATTCTGGGATGGGGGTGGTGGTGGTTGTGGTTTGCGACAGGAAAAGGAAAAGAAATGCACTGGGGATATTTTGAGCTTGGCAGGGAGCTCACCTGCATACAACCCAGTGCAGGGTAAGGAAGTAGAAGGGAGTGATATGATAAAGTAGAGAGAGAGAAACCTATAAAGAGAGCTGTCAGTCCAAGGAGGCTGTCAGTCCGGGAACATCAGTCGATCACTGCACTCCGGGCTACAGCTGCTGCGTAAGGTCGGTCGTCTCCAGGAAATGGAGCAGATAAGCGAAGACTTCCCGTTGGGTTGCCGCAGGCCCCTTCGGAACAGAAGGTCCTTCAAGCCGGCGCTGGGAAGGCCTCGACGCTGGAGTGTTCGGTGGAGCTCTGCTCTCGGCCGCGCGAGGTGGGGGCAGAAGCAGAGTAGGTGCTTCAGAGTCTGCAGTTCGGAACAGTCCGCACATGTAGCGGAGTCCTTGCGCCCGTGTTGGTGCAGACGCTCCGCCACGTTGCAACAGTCGTGCCGCATGCGGAGAAACAGGCAGCGGGCAACGGTGGGGGCGCCAGGCTGCTCACAACCCGAGGGTAGGAGCGCATCCTGTGCACCATGCGGGCCAGAGCGGTGCGGGCCTGTCGAACGTCGTGACGTCTTGGGGGACTGGGGTGCCCTCCTGGTGGGCCTCCCTGGCTCGGACGTCGATGTCCTCGTTGCCCCGGATTCCACTGTGGCCCGGCAGCCAGTGGAGCCGCAGGTCGCAGCCTCTGGAGGCCACAGTGTGGAGCTTGGTTGCAAGGGAGCGCTCCGGGTAGCCGCTGCAGTAGGTGGGCTGATCGGCCGCGTGCACCCGCAGCAGGGCAGTCCTGTAGTCCGTGAGGATGACCGCCCCGGGGTGGATCTGCGGTCCCCTCTCGAGGAGGAGGTCGGCGGCCAGGTGCAGCGCTGCCAGCTCCGCCCGTGTCGACGAAGTGGGGAAGGGCAGGCGGCAGCTCCGGCTGGCTCGAGGCTCAGGCACCACGAAAGCAGCCGCCCCCTCGCACTTGCTGTGTTTGACGGAGCCGTTCGTGTAGAGATTCAGGTAGCTGCTCAGGTCGTCCTGCAGCAGGGCGGCCGCCTCTTGGTGGATGGTCTGGGGTGGTGTGGTCCGCTTGTTGCGGACACCGCGGAGGGCCGTGTAGATCTGCAGGACCTCCCCGATGTATGGTGGTGGCAGCTCCAGGCGGGGTTGGTTTGGAACCTCGATTCCCTCCTAGAAGATAGTGAGCAGCACTCTCATGTGTGAGTTGGGCCGGCTGCGGAATCTCTGAAGGAGCGCAGCCCCGTCGCGTGCGCTCAGCAGGCGCTGGATGTGCCACAGACCTGTCTGCAAAGCCCGCATCTCGATGGACCAGGTTCCCGCCTCGGTGTAAGTGCCCGCCACCTGGGACGTGGGAGGAAAAGCAGGCAGAGGCGGATGGCGCGGCGCTGATCGATCTCCAGCTCCTGCAGAGTCTAGTTCCCAGGTAGGCGAGTGGAAGCGCGTACGGAACAGCCGCGGAGGCCATGCCGTGGAACACGCGCTGCGCCACTTGGTGATGAGCAGCCACTGCCTCGAGCCAGAAGCTGGCGCACCTCTTCGGGCACCCGTCCGCTGCGTGCCCGGAGGGCCTTGACAGCTGGCAGCCATGTGAGTCGGCAGTCAATGAGAAGCCCCAGGTACTTCACGCTGAGCTGCCAGGGAAGATGCCGTCTGTTGTTTGTGATGGGCGGTGTTGCCCGTCAAGCTCTGCATGCTGGCGGGTGCAGCATAAGGGCCTGCGTTTTGGCTTCCGAAAGCTGCAGGCCACGGCTCTCGAGGAAGACAAACTGCTCCCAGAACCTCATAGCACGTGCTTTGGTGATGGCTTCCTCGTAGTCATACCCTTCCTCTTCCGACTCGTCGGGCAGCAGCTCCAAAGATGGAGGTGTCGATGCTTGGGGAGCGGGGAAGACGGTCGTCGGTCGCGACGGAGGTTTCTGGCAATTATCGGGGTTGGATAGCATGTCCCGTGCTGCCTTGTGTGCCTCCTCGTTGCCCGGTATCCCGTTATGGCCAGAAACCCAGTGAATTGTAAGTATGCGGCCGAGTTGGCGAAGGTCTCTTACGACCGCACGAATTCTTGCGACCGTCCGACTGCGCGTGTTATTTTTTCTGCATTCTCTCACGGTTTCCTTGGAGTCCGTGTAGAGATGGAAAGTGGTTGGTGGCTCAGTCGGGCTTGTGGTGACAATTCTGTGCACTTCTTCCGTCGCTAGTAGTAAGGCCCTCAGTTTCGCTTCCTTCACAGATGGGGTACCATGGAGAGCCTTGGCTCCTTTAGTTTTGGTCTTGTCGCAGTACCACGCTATGGCGACCTGATCATCTTGAAGAGCTGCGTCAGTGTAAATTCTGCGCACCCCTTCGTCGTCGTCGGTACGCTGGAGCCCTTTCAGGTGTGCGTTGCTGCTCGTTGGCGACGTGTCGGATGTGCTGCGCTTGTGTTTTTGGGCATGGGCCGGTGATCAACGATGGCTATTTGTTTCCATGGTTCAGGCGGTTGGTAGATCGGAGGTTTCTCGTCCAGCGAGTGACCAAGTTCACGATGAATGGCCCGGCCGGCTTGAGTGCTTTCGAGGCTTAGTAGTTGTGAAGCTCCTAAGCTTTCAGCTCTGTCTTCAATGGTGTTCATTCCTGAGTGAAGGTGAGGTTATAAACCGTTGCGAAGCGACGAAGACCAGAGAAAACCCGCATGGCTTCGCAGTTAAGGTATTCTACGGACTCTCGTTGTTTTTTTGTGAGTCTATAGAAGTTATACCCGTACGACTCTTTTGGAACCAACAGGCCGTTTACCAAAATGCGAAGAACACGTTCATCGGCGCCCCACGTCTTTGAAGTAATCCGACTGATCAGGGAAAGGGTGCTTTTCCACGTAGCGGTCAATTTCTTGAGCCACGTGGTGGCGCCCCCATCCTCGTCTATCTCAAGACCGAGAATGCGGACAGTAGGTCGTTCTTGGATTGGTACTCCAGTCATGGTGAGCTTAAACTGGCTCTTTATGTTTTGTTTGTGTAGCCGTTTGTTTGCCACTACTACAAAAACAGTCTTCTCGGGAGATGGAACGAGTCCTACCTCTGTTAAGAAAGAAGAGATTGTGTTGAGACCTTGCTGCATTGCTTGTTCTTGTTCGCCTATTGGCGGTGAGATGTTTGAGTGGCACCCCCTGGCTCTGACGTCAGCTTAGGGAGTTGCTCCGCTGTCGTCTGCTACACTCCGCTTGTGAGGGGCAGCAGCGCCTGTGCTACGAATCATCCGCTTTGATGCTTTAGTGCATCAAAAAGCGCATTTATAGTAATTCAGGTATTTTTACCAGCCTCTGGCACATGAATAATTTCAAGCTGTATCCCCCACAAGTTTGCAACACACGAGGAGAGAGAGAATAACTTTCTTCTGAGCAACGGTCAGAAGATCTTGTGCAACTTGTCATTTCTAGCTTATATGCCAGGTTCAGCGCTCAGAGCACCTCGATAATTATTCAAAATTCGTAGGTTTCGATACAATATTTTTCGGATGCTCTTATGAAGACTGAACAGTCTAATGCTACGTGCCAAGCAGAGGGCCCCTACACGAGCATTGCATTGCAGGAAATAAAGCGGCTGCCTATTTCTCTCGCATTTGACTTGTATCAGGTTGATGTTTTTTTTGTTGTTGTTTTACTGTGCTCAGCGCATTTTTTTTCCGCACCGTCAGAAACGTTTATTAGTAGGTTTTGGGATGCTGGGGAGGATCACAAAGGTCGTGTGGATATTTTTTTCAGGCTGTATGGCATACATTTCCTTCTTCACAAATTCGCTTTCTTTATGGCTGCGTGCGAGAAGATGCATGTTCTCTCCGTGCGTTGTTTATTCCCATGCAAATAAAATGAAAAGGTTTGTGCTACACCACCGCGATCGCGCTCCAGACAACGTACGTTGTCCAGAGTACTCGAAGGCGGCTTTTGAGCTCCGAATTTCTACCGTAACCATCGTTATCATAACGAGCTGGACTTTCAACCCAAACAATTATGACATGATTACGGTGTTAAAGGTGTGTTATACTAGGTAACCAACGCAATGAATGGTATACGTGCATATATTCCAAGAATCGAAACCGACGAATATTTCCAAAGATTTCTTTATTTCTTGTTACCCCTTCCAAAGAAACTATACCTAGTCTACTCAGGATGGCGTTCTATGAATCGAAGAAAATTACTCTTACTCCCTTGTCCTGGACTGAGGACCCGGCCCATTAATTAGTTCGATTTTACTGGTAAATTAAGTTTTCCACTCCGCCTCCTCCTCCTCTTGAGCGCAGTTTCCCAATGTCGCATATCTGAATATTGGGGAGATAAGGCTGTGAGAAATGTAGCAAATTTCCCTCCTGGTCTGAACAAATATAATGTTACTGTATCTTTACCATAGACGTTACTCGTTTTGCTCAATAAACCTCCATACTGGTTAGAAGCCTAGTATAAAACCAACACACAGTGGGTTATCTTAGTGTCACTAAATAAGGTTATTTAGTCACACTAGGTTATCTGTAACTCACCTAAAGGTTTTGCCGGCCCATAGTGCATGTCGGCATACTTTCATGCTATTACAACGTAAAGTGATGAGATATAATACTTTCAATCGTTCGGCGAGGTCGCAAAAACTTTTTTCTTTCATATGACTACCGGGAATCGTAATGCCTTCTGGCAAATCCGACAGCCGCGAAGGCCTGGTATTTGTTTTGGTCTTGCCTTTTCGCTGTTGTCGGTTATTAGCAGCTGGCGGCTCCCTTTGTTCTAAAGATTTCTGAACACTGAAGCTGACGCTTACTCCGACTCTTCGCGCTCCGCACAGGGCCGGCGTCGCAAAAACTGGGGTGGCGCCGGCAATGTTTCTTTCGCAGCGGTATCAAAAATTATACTTTAAATAGCGCCTTCAGCTGGTGTATGCGATTTCAAGTGTTTTACTATGATAAAAAGTTACGCACACGCAACATCTGGTGCGAACAAGCACCAGACGCCAACTGAGCTCAAAGAAACAGCAGGGAGAGCGAGCCCGAGTGAAGCAGACGACAAATGCGAGAGTCCCTAAGCCGACGTCACGGAGGCGCGCTTCGCAGCGCCGCCCGTGGTCGAGCTCACCGCCAATAGAGCCTCCCTTTGTCCAAAGCGTGATTTCGTCTGCATAGATCGTGAAACGCAAGCCTTCAATCTCATCCAGGAGTGGGGGAAGGTCGGTCATGACGATATTAAATAGCGTTGGCGATAAGACTGAACCTTGAGGTACTCCGACGCAGTTTGCTGTTTTGGGGCCGAGTGTGTCACCAATCCGTACTCGATAGTGGCGGTCTCGCAGGAAATCTTGTACAAAGGCGAGTGGCTTTCCGTCCAGTCCTCGGTTGCGTTCGCCTTGGATAACTGCCTCATGAAGTACCGAGTCGAATGCTTTGTTACGTCGATGGCTACCACTAGACGGGGATCATATGATGAGGTGTTAGATATAACATCCTCTGAGAGCAATTTTAAGCTGTCTAGAGTAGAAAGGGGCCTCCGGAACCCCGTTTGACGTGGGTGAAGTTGGCCTGTTGTTTCTAAATGCCACTGAATTCTTGCGAGAACCATCCTCTCCATAAGTTTTATAACATTAGAAATCAAAGAAATGGGTCTCAGATTCTCTATTTGCGTGAGAGGCTTGCCAGGCTTTGGAATGGGTAAACCCACGATTCCTTCCACTCATTAGGCAGCACAGAAGATTCCCAGATAGCATTGAGCCAGTCAAGGAGTTGCTCCTTGTGCGCCTCAGGCAAGTTGCGAAGGGTCGCGTAAGTGATCCCATCTGGACCAAGTGCGCTCGTTATTTTGGTTTCCTGAAGAGCTGATAGAAGTTCGGCCATTGTAAACGGGTCATTTATACTGGTGTTCATTTCGGGAGGCGTCGTGCGTGGGAGAAACGGCGCTCTTGGTTTCACCCCAAGCGGGGGTTGTGGGAAGAAAAGTTGGCCTGCCTAGATTGCAAGATCGGTCTCTGTGATGCCCAGTCGAAGAGCTAAGTTCTGGCCCGCCGTTTTATTCTTTCTTTTGTCCTGCATGCCATGAAATGTTGTCCAGACTTTGCTGAGCCCGGTCTCCGCATTGAAGGCGCCGCAGTGCCGATGCCAGTTATCCCGGGAGAGCTGCAAGGAGTACTGGCGTGCCTTCGTAGTTGCTTGCTTAAGGCGCGATCGAAGCAGAGGTGTCCTCCCGCCTTTGCGAAATTGCTGGAACGCTTGCAGACGGCTAGCCCATAGATTTAGCAAATGTAGGTCGGGGGTGGGTGCACCGTGTTTGACTAAAACCGATGTTGTGGCTTCCCGTAGAGCAGTACCAATGCATGTGTAGATATGATCTGCAGGATCGGTTTCATTTAGGCTGGTACGAAATGTATCCCATTTTACGAAAGTGGTCTGTCGTTTCTCTGGTATCGCTTGTAATGCTTGAAGTGTTATCCATATCGGCAGATGGTCACTTCCGAGTGTGTCTGGTCTGGTCTGCCAAATGCCTCGAAGGTTGGGAGAAGCCCAAGTAAGGTCCGGTGTCGAGTCTCGCTGCGACGCAAACGCTGCTATGCGCGTAGGAACTTCAGGGATGTTGACGAGTTCTAAGCGTGTATGCCGCATAGCAACAAGCAGCTGGGTTCCTGTGCTGTTGTTTCGGGGATATCCCCAACTGGTGTGCCAAGCGTTAAAGTCCCACCAATAAGTACTGATTGACCTTGTAGGGTCTGCATGAGGGAGTTGACCCGTGTTGCGTCTTGTTTGCTGCGCCCCATGGGTCTCCAGTATACGGAAACAAATGTAACCGTCTGCCCCCGGAGCTGAGTCCTCACCGCTACGACTTCCCGATTCGGGTCACACAGATAGATGGTGTCCAGCTGAGTTTGCGGCACGGACTTTGCGACAAGAATTGCAGCTTGACCGTTGCAGACATCTGGGTGCGATGTGTCACCGTTGTTTCGCCCTCTGTGACTTTGTCGAATAACAGGGGTTGTATACACATCGAATCCCCTCAGATTAATATTAGAAATGTTTGTTTCCTGTAGAAGCAGGATTGTTGGCCTCTCGTTTCTTGCGAAGCGTTGGTTTAGCTCAGCGGATCGTGTGGTCAGCCCGCGGCAGTTCCACTGCATCACTGTCACAGGGTGACCCGATCCGTGGCGCTTACTTGTCGGACGCAGCATTACGGTGCACAGTACTGGCGCCTTCGAGGACCTCAGTGGTCATGGTTTGGCTTGCGAAAGCAGCCTGAGAATCGAGACACATGCCCACGACAAGGTGGGATTGGCCTTATAGGGCTTCGCGAAGGAGTTGAGGCCAAAAAGTTCCACAAGGGCCTTCCTTATTCCTTCCGCAATAATGGTTTTAATGGTGATTTGTATCTCGAAAGAGATTATGGCTCTAACTTCTTTCAGTATTGTTTGGCGTAAGAGCGATTGTTGGTGGCTGAAGTCCACCCGCAGCTGTTGAATCTCACGGCGAGGTTCGGCCTGTCAGATCTGTGCCACCGGTGGAGGCGTCGAAGAAATTGTAGTTGAACGTGATCCTTGCGGTGACGATTGCGGTTCTTGGGCCTGACGTATGCCCTTTGCGTTGCTACGGGCATTTACCAACTGTGGCGCCGAAGTAAGCGCAGGATCCTGAGCTGTAACGCTGGTAGGTGGGGGGGCGCTGGTGCTTCTGGCGGTGACACTGACGCCGAAGGGTTTGGTGGTAATGGCGGATAGTGAACCGATAAGTCTCGTGGCGGCGGTTCATGGCGCCCCTTCCAGCGTGAAGTGACGTTCGACGGTTGTTTTAGTGCCGGAGGCGGATGTGTGCTTTGTGGTTGTGACGACTCGGGTGGTACCGACGCCGGCAGGTTTGTGAACGATGTCGAGTGGTGTTTCGTGCTGTTCTGAGGGGTTGAATCCCACCCTCCTTTACGGCGCATGGTATTGTTCGGAGGTATCCGTGATTCATCAATGTGCGTAGAACCCCTAAATGGTCGGCGACGTGCCTGCCTGGCTCTGATGCCGTTGTTTGCTTCAATGCGCTTCCTACAACGGAGATCCGTTGCTACGTGGGAGCCACCGCCGTTTTTGCACTGTGGCGAACTACCCGTGCAGTCGGAGATGCCATCGGCGTGTTCCTTGCCGCACTTGGCACAACGAGGGTGTTCAGAATTGGGGCAGATGTCTGCCTTATGCCCAATGTCATGACACAGGTTACGTATGACTGACTTTGGCGTGTACGGAGCAATTGCCATCATGCAGTTGTAATAGAGGACATAACGTGGCGGTCTCTTGCCTTCAAAAGTAATGAGGGCTGTTTTTTTACCCATCCGTTGTGCCGCCACGATCCAGTGGGTACGGCACGAAAGGTTGTGTAGAAGTTCCTCTTCAGGATCTTTCGGGTCTATTCCGTATATTACGCCGCGAACTTGGCCCCCAGAAAGGGCCTCGTAGGCTTCCAGAGGGATTGTTGACGTTGAGATGCCGATCTGCGTAATTCCAAGGAAGATGTTTAACACATGTGGTTGCCAAATATAGATGGCTAACGTGTTAGATGCCTTTAGAATACGAATTCGGTAGGCTCTAGGCGAAATGGCTAGCGGTAAAGCCTTGGTGAGGCCAAGGTGAATGTCTCGTGGCGAATAGTCCGAGAGGCAGTGGCGTTCTCGTGGCCTAAGAATAACAGTGTGCTGCGGCGTCGCAGGGAGCGTGCTCTTCGCCGAAGCAGCACGCGGAGCGGTTGGCGCGACTGGTCTTTTTCGGCGTTGAGTGACGTCTGTCCGCGCGCCACCCGCGAGCAGGTCTTCGCCGGTTGGCACACGTGAGCTCCACGAAGCTTGCAGCTGTGGCAACATGGCGGCGCCCCGCTGTTCGGAATTAGGCTTAGCATAAAACGTGGTCTTGTGGTGATGAGACCTCAAAGGCGTGGAAGGGCGAAATAACTTAGTCGGTTGAGTGGGTCCGGTAAAGAAGTCACTTGCCTGGACCGTTGTTTGGAGCTGGAAGCCAACGACGGTGTGGTTTGTTGGGGTGGTGGTGACGGCGGCAGCGGTTGTCGTCGTCGTAGCGCAAGTGATTTCGGCACTGGGTGCCGCCGAAGTGTCCATTTCGTTCGCTTCTCCGGTTGGAAAATGTGCCGATGGTAATGGTGATGGCATGGTAGAGTTCCGAGGGTGCTCACCACATGACGCGGTAGTCACATTCACATTCATTGTGTTGTCGGAAGCACAGCCCACACAGAAGCGTCATGGCGAAGTTGGCGGGGTCCGTAAAAAGTCCTTGGTTTTGGTGAAAGCTTGCTATCCGGTGGCGTAGGGCAAATTCCGTGAGCTGAATAGTAGTTTCTGGGGGGACTAAGCCCCCCAAAAACCACAGAGTCGAAAAATGCAGAGCTTGATGCAAGCGCACCTTTCTCCTTCATGCGCCACTTTTATAGTGGCATCATGAGAGGGCTCATACACTATTCGTTCGTGCGCCCGCAAAATTATTGAGACGAGGCAGCCGTGGTTAGAATAGGCGGTATTTACACCATTTACAAATGTGGAGAATCAGGGACAGACTAGATGACCTGACCGTTTAGCCCATTGTTGTTAAATCTTTTATTCAAAAAGGGAAGGCCGGAGGCCTTGTGGGGGAGTTGGGAGGGTAAGATTCATGGTTAAAGGGGGCTCGAATGAGTTCGTGGTCTTCGGGAGGCGGCATCAGGTTCTCACAGGACAACTGTTCAGCATTGAATGGTCCAATCACCGGTGTAGGCCATCCCTATATAACTTGCACTAGACCGCTCTTAGGGGCTAACCGTATTGTAAGGTTAATGGTGTGTTCATGTGATGTGAAGAGATCGATACGGCTTGAGGGATCTGGGTTTCCGGAAGTGATATTCCAGTATCGAGAGAATTTGGGGCGTATCCAGACCAGGTGGTGCAAATCAGCTTTGACGGCTGGCTGACAGTAGGGACATTTTGGGTTGATGGGGGGGTAGTACCATTTGCGAATTGTTTCCGGTGAAAATTATGCATCTGTATAGAATTTGTTAATAAATATTTCTTGGGTTTTTGTAAGGGAAGGTCTTTGCGAAACGTGATCCTTCGGCGTAAGTTGCTGGAGCCTGAGTTTCTTTTCGTCTTTGTACCGGTGTATGCGGATGGCGGGGGGTACGCTGGTATTTTCGGTCGTGTCCAAGCATTCAGGAAGGTCTGAAAGGCTAGCCCATGCCAGGTGCCACGCCGATCGTCGTCTTCATCGTCCTAGAGGTTTGGTCACATGCCCTTCACGTGGATTCCTCTCCTTCGCTGTGGCGTCACCACTTGACCTTGAGCAAGGAGGGCTAACATCATCACAGGCATCTTTGCCTCTCCCGCGGGGCTGCCCGTCGCACATCGCTTGACGTTCTTGCTTGCGCAGTTTTTCATGGTAGCGAGCACATATGAGCGACACAGTTCTCCGTGCGTGGGCCTCCTAGGCGTTATTGCAGCAGCAGGCCCACCTGCGGCCGCAGCCCTGACCGTGACGGACAACAATCTTGGTGGCGCGCACTAGTAGGAAAACCCTATCAACGTAAATCCGACAGGATGAAGCGGTCACGGCGATATTCCTTCGAGCTTATACGTAAGACACTTCTTCGGAGAGACGAAACAAAGGAACGACGAGGTTGCCAGGAAACATCAAAAGTTCACGCCAATTCTCCGCCCGGCAGATCCACACTGCGAAATACCACGCCGGTATAATGCTAATTCATAGGGTATGCCGTATTCACTCGAATTTAACCTAGCCTTCACCACGGCTGCAATGGTTCTAAGAGGTAGGGGATATAGGAGAGCTTATGATTGTAGCAGCACTGTGTATGATAATCCTAGTCCTCCATAAATCTTTCAAGATCTTTCAACTCAAATTACACTTGAGTTAGAAATTACACCGCATTAATAGATAAAGGCTCCATAGTTTCTCAACTGAGGGAGAAATAGATTTAATACGCACTAAACTTTTTTACACCCTTTTTTGCCAAGACGTGTGTAGCATAAGTAGAAAAAGGGTGTTGGGAGCCCATTACATCCTTTTTCTTGAATCTCAACACCCTTTTCCTACCTCTACACTATTTTTGTGTAAAAAATTTGAATCTCCCGCCATGAGGCCGCTTCTACGAGTCTCGCGGAGAAGCATGCAGATGGCGCCACGCGGCCGCCTAGAGGCAGAATGCTTCCAACTCGTTCGCGCCTCTCCAAACGCACAGAAACATCCCCCTCGCGAGGGACACGATCAAATGCAGAGCATTTCCGGGGGCGCACAACGTTAAGTAGTTTGCGTTACGTTAATGTTGTTGCACTTGTGGCAACTGCTGACAAGAAAGCGCTCGTCAGCAGTAATTTGAATGAGTCAACGATATAAGGCGCGTCCGTAGCGCCGCATTCTGTGTCGGCTTTGTGGTGCAGTCGGTAGAGTACCATGTACATTGCGTTCTGCCCGCAGGGTCGTGGGATCGAAACCTGGCGCCGGAAATTTTTTTTTTATATAGCAGGGAGGGGTGCGGTGCGGACTACGGACGCCAACGCGGGTGACATCGTGAGTTACTGAAATGCTCTGCATTTAAAAAAAGGATATTGGTTACCTTCAACACCCTTGGTGTTTTTAAAGGGTGTTGAAAGGGTTGTAGAAAGGGAGGCAATCGCGGAAGCCCGCGAGGGCCGGAGAGGAGGCGCTGTTCCCCTCGCTCCGCAACCAGGGCACGTCATGGGTCACGCGGAAACCAGGCCGTCCAATGGGGTGACAGGGCGGTGAACATGACGTGATTCGTGAGGTGAGAAGAGAGGCGCAGAGAGAGCACGCGGGACTCGGGAGGCGACGAACACCGGAACAGTTGCCGGGCGAAACCGGCTCATCTCAGCGAGCATCGACGAATATCGTCACCGGTAAGGTGGCTTGATCACCGGTAGCGCCTGAGTCAACCGACTCGGCCGCTCAAGCAACGCGGGACCCGTCGACGACGCCGAAGACGGTAGCGCGAGGGTGGTTTGGAGAATAAACCACCCCAGAGGATTACTGCCCGTTGTCCTTGCCTCTTGCCTGCCTTCCCACGCCGGCGCTGTCCACACGGCAGCCGCGTGCGGAGGATCGTCCGAGTTAGATCCACGCCACATTTTGGCGCCCCTAACGTGGGGCTTCGTCTGCAAACGCAGTTGAGGCGAACAATCAGGCAATATGGCAGGCAACGCCGGCGAGTGGTGCGACCTGATGATGCTCGCCGGCCAGGCCGCGGAAACCCCTCACCGGCCGACGTTCCTCACGCCACCAGCGAACGCATACGTGATTCGGGAGCACCCCCCCTACGGCCCAGTCATGAGCGCGGAGCGCGCACAGTCGGCCCCTGCACATTTTCGCGGGCACGGCGAGCAACTGCGCCGACCGGCACCGGGCGCTCGCCTTTCGCGTACAAGGCAAACGCCTTCCCCCGCGCGCCATTCGCCGAACGCAGCGAGCACCCCGCGCCGATCGGCACGGTGCCCTACCAAGCTGCTCGGGCGGCGCGCCCGACAGACCCCACGGTGCCGTTGACGAACGACGCCGCGCCAGACATGCTGATCCAGTCGCCCCCGCAAACGGTAAGTGAGCGCACGGAAGGGCCAGCAAATATGGGCGGTGTCGCAACGGCACTCGCCAGCGCGATTCAGCAAACCTTGCAGGCTGTACGGCCGCCCGGCCCCCGTGCCAATATGCCGGCTCCGACGTACAGCGGCGGCAGCGACCAAATGAGCGCCAACGCGTTCTTGGTGGCGCTGAATCGGTACCGACAGGCGACCGGCTGCAGCGACAGCGACGGCTTGAGCAGAATTCTGCCCGCGTCCTTGGTGGGGGACGCTGCGCGGTGGCACAGACTCTTCGGCTGCACAGCGGCCACGTGGGATGAGTTTCAGGCGGTGTTCCGCGAAGAATTCCTGCCGTACAACCACCAACCGCGCATGCTCCGGGAGCTGGAACTGCGTACGCAAGCTCCCGATGAGCCGCTGCTCGAGTATGTCCGAGCGATGCAGGAACTGTACGAGTACGCCGACCCGGAAACTTCGAATGCCGAGCGGGTCGAGCGCGTCGTCCGGCAGAGCCACCCCATCTTCGCTTTATACCTGCGCGGCTGCAGCTGCCGCAATCTCAACGAGCTGGCCACGGAAGCGCGCAAGGTGCAAGCCGCAATCGCGGCTTCTCGCGCCTATCGGCCACCACCGCCACCAGAAGAGTCGCTCGAACCCAGTTGCGCCTGGCATGGAGGCGCGCTCCTAGGGCTGGCGGATCGAGATATCCGGGAGCAGCAAACGCGGCTCCCACTTTCAGACCGAGCGCCGCATCCGTACCCATCCGGGCTGCGAAGCGCGGAGTCAGGAAGCCCGGACTTCTCGAGAGCGCTGATCAGCGGTTCAAACCAACCGCCTCGGCAACTACCGGCACCGCCGACCACCACACCAAACGGCGACGGCGCGGTGCCTAACGGCCGCCAAGCGCCGGACCAGCATCGAGCACCACGGTGTGAAATACGGTGTTACGGCTGTGGGCAACCTGGTCACATAGCTCGCCTTTGCCCGTCGGGTCAGGGAAACGGAGCGGGCCGCCGGTGAAGGCACCGGCGGCCGCACCAGCTAACGCAGACGTCATCACAGCGCCGACAGCCTTCCGAGTCGGAATCCCGCCGGATTCGCCTGCGCCATTCAGCGACCTCGCAATCGCGGGGCAGGAATTTAAGGCGCTCTTGGACATGGGCGCGAGCACCTCTCTCATAGGGGACGAAGTCATCCACCACCTCAGGCGAAACGCCGTTCGGTTACGCGATCGAGGGAAGTTCTCCAGCTCGCGTGCGGGGAAGCGGGGTCGGGCGGCAACGTGCGCATCACCGTCCGGTGGAATCAGCAGAAGCGACGAATGCGCTTCGTGCACTTGCCTGGGCTAACTGTCCCGGTCATCTTGGGCAGAAACTTGATGTCCAAAACCGGCATCGTGGTCGACATCGGCATGGGAGGCTATCGAGAACCCCCGCTTATGTCACTCGTGCCGTTCGCCGAGCCACCGGCGGTGGCGGTGCCGACAAGCACCGCGCCGGAGCGCCGCCCCGGCGGCACACTCGCAAATGGGCCCGGAGGAGAACCAGCCGCGGGGCGGCCCCGCAAGCCGCTCGTGGCGGCGGTGGAGGCCCCGCCAGCTCGGGAGGAACGGATCGCGGAATTACGCGCGCTCCTCGCAAACGCCTGTGAGCTGTCCACTTCCGAGCAAGATCGTGTCCTGTCACTGCTGGCCGAGTTCAAGGAGATGTTCACCGAGCAACCGGGCTGTACCAACCTGGTACAGCACGGCATCGACACGGGTGAAGCCCAACCTTGGAAATGCAATCCCCGCCCGGTAAGTCCCGCCAAGCGGCAGGCGACTGAGGCCGCGTTGGATGAGTTGCTGAAAGAGGGGATCATTCGCCGCTCAAAGAGCCCGTGGGGATTCCCGGTGGTGCTGGTGCGCAAAAAAGACGGTAGCTGGCGTTTGTGCGTGGACTACAGGAGGCTGAATGCAGTCACCCAGAAAGATGCGTACCCCTTCCCGAACGTGGACGAAATCGTCTCAAACCTTGGGAGTGCTAGCTACTTCTCCATCTTGGACGCTAGCAAGGGATACCTGCAGGTCGAGATGCGACCGGGTGACGAATGCAAGACGGCATTCACGTTCCGCCGGGGGCTGTATTAGTTAGTCCGCATGCCTTTCGGTTTGTGCGGAAGTCCGAGCACATTCCAGCGGCTGATCGATCGGGTGCTTGGAGATGCCAAGTGGCAACACGCACTCGCCTACCTGGACGACATCGTCGTGTACTCCCGCACCTTCAAGGAGCACCTCGGCCACTTGAGGGACGTTTTGGGGAAACTGAGGGCGGCAGGAATCACACAGATCCCATTCAAGGCCCAAACCTGCAGTTCTCAAGTGAGTTTGCTCGGTTAGAAGGTTGAGCGAGGGCAAGTGTCCCCGGACTCAGGGAAGTTACAGGCAATCCTGGAATTCTCCGCGCCGAAGGACGTAAGCGGGGTACGCCGCTTCCTCGCAATGGTAAGGTACTATAGTCAGTTTATTCCGGCCTGCGTACGGCTGCAAGAGCCCCTCACAAAACAACTCAGGAAGAACGCTCCCTGTGAGTTGGGAGAAGCGCAGGAGCGCAATTTCCGGCGGCTATCACAAAGCATTGCCGACACGGCATCGCTAAAGCTGCCGGACGTCAACAAGCCCTTTGTTATACAGACGGACGCGAGCGACGTCGGCATAGGAGCCGTGCTCCTCCAAACGGAGGGAGAGCAGCTGCAACCGGTGGCGTTCGCCAGCCGAGCACTAACGCCCGCCGAGAGAAACTACTCGGTGACCGAGAAAGAGTGTCTGGCGATTATCTACGCGCTGCGAAAGTTCGAGATGTACGTAGAAGGGACCAAATTTACGGTCGAAACCGACCACATGGCACTAACATTGCTGTCCCGCCTCCGGGACCCTAGCGGGAGGCTTGCACGGTGGGCCCTGACTCTAGAGCGCTTTGAATACAAGGTGCGATATCGCAAAGGGGCCACAAACGTGGTAGCCGACGCGTTGTCAAGGGCACCCGTACACGACAAGCAGCCGGCGGGAGAAGCTGAGGAGGAGGCCGAGGGTCAACGACCCCTCTCGCCGCGAGAAGAGCGTGGCGGAGCGCGGGAGCATGCACTTCCTGAAAGCGCAGAGCACGTGCATCTCGTGGGGACAAGGGCTCCCCTGACGATAGCGTTCAGCCGGACAGAGCTGCTACAGGCCCAGCAGGAGGACGAGTTTTGCCGGAAGGTGATCCGCAGTCTCAACCAAGAGACGGAAAACTGGGCAATTCAGAGGCGGGAGAACCTAGGAAGCCCTGAAGCCATGGGTACGGCGCAGGGCAGTAGCTCTAGCGCGGCTAGCGAGCTGGATAGTTTCCTGCTGGATGCCGACGGGGCTCTGCTGAAATACGTTCCCGGAAGAGACGACTCGGAAGAGTGTTTCAAGGCCGTAATTCCTCGCAAACTCAGACGGGCGGCGCTGCAGCACTAGCACGACGCAGACGGTCACGGTAGCGCGCCCAAGACATGGCAAACGCTTTGTCGGCACGCTACCTGGCCGGGCATGAAAGCCCAGGTGTGCAGGTACGTACGTACGTGCCACGTCTGCCAAGAGCGCAAGCCGAGAGGGGGGAAACAGCCGGGCCTCCTGCAGCCCATAGTAAGCACGAAGCCGTGGGAAATCCTGGCGTGCGATCTGATGGGCCCGCGGCCCCGCAGCAAACGGTGGTACAAGTACGTACTAGTGGTGACATGCCACTTCAGCGGGCTCGAAAATATCTACCAGCTGCGCAAGGCGACGGCGCAGGAAACCCTGCAAAGGCTGTCCGAGGTGTTTTGTCGCTACGGCTTTCCCAAGCAGCTGATCACCGACAACGCCACGTAGTTCACATCGAAGGTGTTTCGGGATGCGTGCGCCGTCATGGGGGTCAGGCAGCAAACCACATCATGCTACCACCCCATGTCCAACGTGACACAGCGCCGAAACCTGGATGTGAAACCACTCCTCGGGGCCTATGCGCGCACCCACCGGGATTGGGATGAACACCCGAATGCCATCTCCTTCGCTTTGCGTACGAGTGAGAATCGCTCGACCGGCTTCACGCCGGCGTTTCTCACCTTTGGGAGAAAACTTCCTTCACCCACTGACACAGTCCTGGCCAAACGGCCCGACGACGAGGCAGCGCGGATGGCAACGGCCGACTACGCGCGCCGCCTGCGCGACCGACTGGCAGACGCCATCGAAGCCGCAAATCGGAACCGGAAGAAGGCCAGGGCGGCGCAAAAAGCCACATATGACCGGGCTCACCGAAATGTGGAGTACAAAAGGGACGACACCGTGCTGAGGCGTAATCACGCGCTCAGCCATGCAAGCGCGGGATTTGCCGCAAGTCTCGCGCCTAAATGGGTTGGGCCGCTTGTAGTGACGGAGAAAATCTCGCAGCTGAACTACATGCTGAGAGACCCCATCACAGGACGGGTTTCAGGGCCCATTCACGTAAGCGAACTCAAGCCGTACTTTCAAAGGGATGAGACGGCAGGAGACACGCAGCAAACCTGTAACCAAGAACCAATGGAGGCCCCATCCACGCAACCCCCACCTACTACTACTATGTGGTTCGAGTGAAAAGGAAAGGAGATGCACTGGGGATATTATTGAGCCCAGCTGGGGGCTCACCTGCATACAACCCAGTGCGGGGGGGAGAAAGAGGAGGGGTATATAAAGATTAGAGAGGAGAAAGGGAGTGATAAAGGGATAGGCAGGCGCGGCACCGCTACAACACTCGCTCGAGCGTGCGAAATCGCCCGGGGCGTAGACCGGCTCCCTGAACGGCCGGAAGGGAGGAGGAGCGGTCGCACCTCAAGCGAGCTGCTCACCGCGGTCGCCGAAATCTAAGGTGACGAAATCTAAGGTCTTAGCGAAATCACTCCTTTGGCGTCCTTTTTCGACCAAGGTGGCATCAGTTTTAAGGAAGGAGGAGTGTGGAGAGGGAGGCAATCGCGGAAGTCCGCGAGGGCCGGAGAGGAGGCGCCGTTCCCCTCGCTCCGCAGCCAGGGCACGGCATGGGTCACGCGGAAACCCGGCCGTCCAATGGGGCGGCAGGGCGGTGAACATGACGTGATTCGGGAGGTGAGAAGAGAGGCGCAGAGAGAGCGCGCGGGACTCGGGAGGCGACGACCACTGGAACAGGAGCCGGGAGAAACCGGCTCATCTCAGCGAGCATCGACGAATATCGTCACCGGTAAGGTGGCTTGATCACCGGTAGCGCCTGAGTTAACCGACTCGGCCGCTCAAGCAACGCGGGACCCGTCGACGACGCCGAAGACGGGAGCGCGAGGGTGGTTTGGAGAATAAACCACCCCAGAGGATTACTCCCCGTTGTCCTTGCCCCTTGCCTGCCTTCCCACGACGGCGCTGTCCACACGGCAGCCGCATGCGGAGGATTGTCCGAGTTAGACCCACGCCACAGGGTGCGCAAAAGTTGTTCAGCTGTTCATTGAATAAGGGTATGCATGCATGTGTATTGCACTTTAAAAATCAAGACATCCCCTCATATCTTCGTCTACTCGTAAGAAATATTCAAAAGCAAAAAAAAAAGTTCGCCTGCAATGATCACTCGTTTCCATATACGGTGCGCCCCATGCCCCAAGTTTATCTTTGGTGCGTGAAATATCAATTTGAACCTTTAAAACTAAAAAGACTATAGTTGTGTGGGACAAGGGTTTTGACCGACTGCAACACGCTTGGCTTTCTGTAGGGTGTTGAAACGGTGTAAAATAGGTGTTCAGTGGCAGAAAAACCGTGGAGCTGAGTGTCCGCCTACTTCCTATCGGTGTTGCTAAATTTTGCTTCGGTTGCTAGGCTTCGCGATGTTCTTGCTAAGCCAGGATAAGCGCTGAGGAGTGAGGCAAGTTTAACCGGATTTTACCAGTGTGTCCCCCACACTGACAGTGGATCCAAGGGAGAAACAAGCTAGGAGAAAATCTCCAGCTGTTTCTCCAGCCTTGCACCACCATTCCAAGCTGCACCATTTTTTGCGTTTTATAATTCCAAAAAGACTAGCACCTTAAAATGGTGTAGTAAGAAATGCGCATACGCAAGCGCCTTCTGTGGTCACACTGGAACATGCTCCAAAGCTGGCTTCACTGTTATAACACCCTATTTGCAGTCGTGCACCCTTTACAGAAGGCAAAGTTCTTTTTCTCTGTCTTTTTTTTTTGCTAACGCCACTGAGCCTCGTTCAAGCTAAAACAGCTTCACTTGTAATAAATTATGCCAATTTATATTGTGTGAAACATCGGGAGGTACAATACATACTCCGCTTGTAGAAAATGTTCTGTCCACCCGTGTAAACGGGAATGAAATACCTCCGAGGTGGAGCTCCCTTACACCCTTTTTTTAGTTTTCAACAACCTAAATTGTAGCTTTACACCCTTTTGGGAAAAAGGGTGTTGAAATGATGGACACCCTTCTTATAGGGTGTTGAGATGGCAGAGAATATTTGGTATTTAATAAAATTCTATGAGGTATTGAACATAATGCCTACATCGCGATTAAAACGTTTTTGCAAGTCCGCATGCTGATTTGTACATGCTCACCTTAGAACGCATAATTCCGAAATTAGCGCTGAAATATCTTATTTTTTCGACAAGCCCACTGGTGACTTTATCGGCGGACTTTCCTCTGCTGGCTATAAAAGAAAAAAGAGCAGATGTATTTCCATGTAAGTATGTACTCGCTGTCCCCATGCATCCCGTTTGTTTTCTTGCTCGATTCATCTGATGGTGAGGTGTGACTTGTGCGTGCTGAATGTGTCTGTATGTCATGCTGCGCTCTTGGCCCATCCACACCTTCACGCGTAGGTCCGCTCCCCACACCCTTATTTTAGGGTGTTGAGCAACCTTACACACTTTTTAGGGTGTTCACACGAACATCCTAAAAAAACGTTCTTGCGTTTTTGCAGCCGCCCCTTTCGATACAGGCGATTTTTTGTGAAAGCCAGGTGAACTTCCTAAGCGTTGTAGTCCCACACAAGGGCCAAGCGCCAGGCCGCGGAGTGGCTTGTACCTATTTTACCGGTAGGTGCCCGAAGGTAGATAGAATTTTCACACGAACACCCTCTTTTCGTCCTTACGCCCTTTTTTAGCCAAAACACCTTTTAAAGGTGTTCACCATTGGACAAGATTCTTACACCCTTTTCGGCCGGAAAGTGTGCAAGAATGTTTAGTGTGTATGTCTGGCCAAGAGAGTTACCGAGACAGCAGATCAACCATGAACTAATTTAGCGCGGAGCAAAACAGGACTTTACTACGTGCCGATTATTTATTACGGAATGAAACGAATTGCTGGCTCTAGCAAAACACAAAAGCTGGCCAGAATACAGCGGGAACGCTCACAGATGAGCGAAAAAAAAAATCGCTATTATTCTTTCTCTCCACTCTGTTTCGCACCACGTGTAAAATACTGCCAGCCATTACGACGTGAATGTCGTATTATGTGCAGGCAAGGAGCGGGGGAGTGTGTGCGCGGGCATTTACAGAAGGGTGAAATGAAGAGGAACAGCCACTGGTGAGGAAAGGTGCTCCATAAAGCACGATAAGCGTTTCACCAACGGTGTTTGGGGAGTTGTATCCTCCATTCCTCTCAGCGTCTACAGGTGGCTTGAACTCGAAGCTTCAAGTTCAAAATAGGGTGGGAGGATGCACCACTGTGCTCCAGGTGCGCTGGCAACGAGACTACAAAGCACTTGTTGTATTGTGTATATGCCCGCGATTTGCCGCTGCGCGAGTAACAGCGGCTAGCTGCCTGTCTCGTGTACGACGTGGAGCAAGGCTTCAGTTGTGTCACTTTCCTGGTCCCAGGGTCAACAGCAATAACTCATCTTTAGGGTCAAAAATTCTTCTGCGTTAATTGCGGGATTCCAGACCAGACAAAACGTTGTAATTCTTGCATTGTGCGCATGGCTACATCTGCAGGCGTTTGCGTCGCCATGTACAATCATCAAAAGTGTTACCGTATGCACAGAGCGGCAGCTTGCCATAGCGCCCTGGGTAATCAGCGATGCTGTGCGCATGAGCTGGAGCTGCGGAGTACAGCAAGTCAGCCTAAGGAGCACCGATTATCAAACGCCGAAGATGCGTCGGTGGCTATCGTAATGCGCCGCTCCGTGCATAGGCTGGCACCCGCTTCTTCGTTATTTTTAAAACTTTTGACGACTGTACGCTTTGACTCCTTTTTGTTGTTGGGTGGTCTGCGCTTCCTGGGCTCTTTTCGCTCAATTTTTTTAAATGCGGAGCATTTCTTAGCCTCGCCTGATCCTGCGTCGTTGATGGCGGCGCCATCCACACGCTCACTGCGCATGCGCAACTCTCCTCCTTACACCCACAGCTCCGCGATACTACACTATAAAAAAAAAGAAATAGTTAGCGGCGCCCGGTTTCGATCCCACGACTCTCTGGCCGCAACGGAATGTACGCGGCGCTCTTCCCACTACGCTTCAAAACCGGGACAGGCGCAAGTGCTACGAACGCGCCTTATGTCCTTGACTCATTCAAACTACGTCAAGAAGCTACTGATACAACGAAGGCACGCGAAGCTGAACGTCAACGGAAGCGACGAACTGAAAACGTTAGAGGGGGATGCTGCATTTCCCGTGGGAAAGCTGTGGCGGGAAGCGCCACGCGCCTTGCAGCTCAACCAGCCCCATCCGCAGCGCCTCTGATACTGATTGTGGCAGGATGCCCCTAGGGATTGGCCAGCCAAAGAATCCATCACGAGATAGGTTCGCGTTCAACCACCGTCGTCATCTTCCCGTAGGGGCACTGCCGAAGAAGAAGAAGAACGAGAAGACAAAGCTGCGAAGAGGAGGGCGTGTACATTGCTCTCAGCCGGTGCACCAATGTCAACAACCTTTACCTCACCAAAGCTGATGGAGACTACCGATTCTACCACAGAGACAACATCGACAAGAACATGACGGACGAGTTTCGGTGCCTCGAGAACCACCGCCTACTCACCGTAACAAAACAGCACTTGCATGCCTTTGCCACCGGTGTGGACCAGGACGCGGAATTCCCTCTGGCGCTAGTAAAAACCACCTCACTCAACATAACACAACACAATGGAACCACACGGAACCGCCACGATGCTTCGCATCCTCAGCAGGGTTCCCCACGGGAAGATGGTGTAGTTTTTTTTCTTTTCCTTAACTTTGTTTTGAGTTTTTTTCTTGTATTTCATTGCGTCCCATTTCAATTTACCTTTTGTTTTCTCTCTACTTGTTGCTTTCCCAATCTTTCACGTTCACTTCACTGCATTGTAATCACCCTCATCTGGCATAGCAAGCACTGCCGCTGGCACAGCTGATCTCTCCAGCCCACATTAAAGTTCTCTCTCTCTCTCTCTCTCTCTCTCTATTCTTCTAAATCCGTGCGGTGGCAAGTAGGTTGGTGGTGAGATGAGAGGGTGCTTCAACTTTCGTTTAAAAGACGCAGCTCGGTCTCTGAAGGGCGCACCATCGTCTCATCTCTCCCGCCTCTGCAAGGGGTGCGATTGCGATTTTGAGTTCAATCGCACATTCGCGGTGGTCAGACAGCAAGGCCGGCGGCCGAGGTAAATTCCACAACTCTACAGGATTCTAAAAAGCGTAGGCGCTGGCGGGAACCCCACTTTAATTGCGCCTACACAAGTCGTGTATGAGATAGGTTTTTGGGGTCGTCAGTTTTTTTTTCTTTGGGGGGGGGGGGGGGGGGTTGATCCAAGTTGTTGCTTAAATAACATGCATTTTCGTAAAACATCATTTGTTAGACAGCGACTGTGTCGTTCCTACTCTTCTTGTGCGGTTTTTGTGTGCGCGGACCACCATGAAAATATTTTTGTGGGTTACCAATATCAGCAAAACGAGTTCGATATCGATACTGGGAGGCGAGACGATGAGGAATTCCCAACGCCCTCCCCCACACGCACACACGAACACAAACACACGCAACCATGCACACACGCACACGCACACACGCATTCACCTGTTTTCACTGTCTTAGTGATTTTTTGAAGAAGTCCCACTTTGTTGGGTATTCCTACTTTCGAATTTCTGGATTCAGCAGCCCGAGCTTTCCGTTGATGGCGCCGTCAATTAGTCAACACTGGCACTTCCCATTGTCAGGCAATCAATGCGATTTCACGCCGACATGCGATTTAACGCCGACAGGCCGGCCTAGCACCCCACCGACACCGCGCTCGCACGTAGAAATGCACGTTAGTTAGCGGTTCGGGCGAAATTCACTAAATTGGCGCATTTCTCCAGCCGATTTCTCAGAAAAAGTGCAAAAAATTCGTTCATCAGTGTAGCGAGTTTATTCCATCAAGGTTAACCATCTGAATGTTTTCGTTACATGGAGATCGCGAAAACATGGGATACAATGGAGCTGGCAATTTGGAATTGAAGCACCCCGTTAAATCCAGTATTTGTTACAGAGAGGTTTGTTACTTCCAGGTTTAACTCCATAGCGCGAAGAGTAAGAACAGAAGCCTTCCGGTGTAGGTGCTTCCAGCACAACATCGCCACCAAAGCCTCCAACCGTTCAAAACATGGTTTGGACCTTGACTTTATATGTTCCACCCCTCCGATACGATTCTCGAGCAGATACAGGCGCTATTTTTTAGATAAAGACAGGACTGCCGCCTGTAGCTTTCTACGTCTGGTCACTTGGACATGCAGTTTGAGTAGATTAGTTAACAATAGCTACCATTTTCAACACCAATACAGTCAAAATGCATGTATCTTTCTTCGGGATGGCTGCCGTTAATCCTCAAGGAAACTAAAATTATCTAATTCTTTTCACGTAAATTCTGTGTCATATTTATGTAGTGTGCTTTATTGTAAAGCTTCACTGGTGATCCACCTTCACAGAGTGGAATGGGTCATGATTTCTGTATGCAGTCTGGAATGCCAAAAGAATTGTTTTAAGTGTTAATTCTTAACACCTAATGCTACGGCTGCAATAAAGCAAGGTCGTGTCTAATCGCCTGATAAAAACTGCTCGATACCACCTCTCCAGTCGTTAAATTAACATAACCCTTGAGTCGGTAAGACAATGAGATGACGGCCCCTAACCGCGGTCGGTTTTCATTAGGGAGACCGCGGTTCCTATCGAAGGAACCATCACTCCATTAATTCGGTACCCCTTTAGCGGTAGGAAGATAACGGGTGTGGGGAGCTGATGAACGGGCGAAGCTCTACGCCGAGCAATGCGAAAGGGCAATGGCAGTCTGAGAATAGGCGTCATTAGTGGCGTCCCGATTAGGCTAACAAGAGGGAGAGCCGCGCTTCGACAGACGGAGAGGCAGAGGCGACGTGCAGTCGTCCCGCATATTATGTCCATTGCAGGCACGCTAGTAGCAAACCATCGTTGCCAAATGGGCCCTCCAGTGGAGCACACATACATGTGCACACACGAATGCCGGCTCGCGTGCAGTACCTGAACAGCGGCGCCACGAACGGGAAGGCATTTGCGTCGAGCAAATCACAAATCCGGGGCATCCGACCGGGATCGAGGAGATGCTTTAAGCGCTCGCATCACTGACGCTGCGACTCAGGTTTACGTTCGAGAGCTACGCACGCCAAGGTCTCAAAAACGACCGACCAATGGAGCTTTAACGAGGGCGAGCTCCAGTTGACGAATACACGATGGTGAACTTTGGCGGGGCTTGATTACATCCGCAAGTTGATTATACAACGGGTGGCATCGAATGCATCGAGAATTGCACAGTTCCACTTTTAATCGCAGGTCCATGTTACGTGACCACACCGTGTAATTTTCCAAGTGTTCCTCAGCCGTAGTTCTTATTTCAAAGAAGTGGTCTAAGAGTACCACGGTTTCGTGTACGCGTCGTGTACTCTTCGCTGGGCCGTGTCAGTGCAGCTGTGCCTTTCCGCCATCGCAAACGGTCCACTTAAGCAGGTGCATGTGGCATTACAGTGACACGGTTAAAGTGGATGACATATGTTAGAAGGAGCTCGTGTACTCACTCAAGAGCCCCCTACCAAATTCAGTCGCGGTGGCTCCTGAACTAGTAAATGAAAATTAAAGCAGTTCTACTCAGCGTGAATGATGTCCAATGCGGAAAAGTGATTCGCCAGAGGGGCGCCAGAGGGGCTGACACTTTCTACTTTCAGTATTAGCCTGGCCATGATACCGAAAGTAGTTAAGACAGGGCGCAACATCCCCTGAAAAGGCCGACAAAGAGACATTGGATTGCGTTTTATTTATTTGGGGTACTTAATGCGCCAGGTGTATGTATGTGTGTGTAATGTATGTATGTATTGAGAGAGACGGGTTGTTCCTTGAGGCCGCGTTTATTAGCTGCTGACTCCGACCGTCCCGAGAAGGCCGAACCCACGATGAAGATGATTATCCGCAGATGATAATCACGATGGGCGGCTAGCTGTGAGTGATTCAGGAGCATACCCCTTGGTGACCAGAATGGATGATGATGATGCCAGGTTCACGGGGAACAGTCTCAATGCACATCCCAGATGCTCACAGTATGTATGTATGTATGTATGTATGTATGTATGTATGTATGTACAAGTATGTATGTATGTATGCATGTATGTATGTATGTGCGTATGTGTGCGGCCATCTTTAGCTCACCTTATATAGGTTATTCGTTGCCTCAGAGAAGGAAGGGGTTGGCGCGAGAGAATAGCGTTAGGCAAAATTATTTTCAGCCAAGGGGGTGGAAGGGGAAGGTGTAGCCGTCCCACGAAAGTAACCAGTTATTGATATAGCTTTGTCGGATTGTACCTAAAGCTCAACGGTATTGGATTGCGTCAAGGCTATGAACAAACAATGCTTCTAGGAGACTCCATGGGTTTGAGAGCGACAGCTCACTACGCTGCTAACAAAAACACTCCGCCAGGAGTCCAACGTATGCTAAACTGACGCCACGCCGTATGCCCAACGACCCAGCTGCTCCGCTGTCGCCTGCAACTATCCAGAGACCAGCTTCACGGCCTGCATCGTTCGAACGCCGAATATAGCGGCTGCTGAGGAGTGCGCGCTATTGCCCTGACCATAGTGCGGATAACGGTCTCCGGAACCCCAGTAACCATCGTCACGGACAGCCAGGACGCCTAACGCACTATATCTAATGGCCTGGGAAGCCCTCACACGCTAGCAGTTTTACGGACGATACCTGATATGCAGCCACTTCCGCAAATCAACCTGATATGGGCACCGGCGCATGCTGGGCTGGAGGGCAATGAGGCGGCACACGATTGGGCTCGTGAATGCACGAACCAGGACCCAGTCGATCGACCCGTCTCTCCCGACCGTCTCACCCGTAAACTGTGAGCACTGCCACCCGCTGCTCACATACAGCGACATTCTTCACTACTACCGCTAAACTCGTCAACAATATCCTAACCCTTCCCGCCAGTTTACCCGAAAACAGACTACCACACTCAGACTCATACAAAAGAATACGTACCCTCACCCCAAACTGTTCAGCCGCATATACCCAGAGACTTATACCGACCAATGTCCAAGATGCAATATTGATAAAGCCACACTCCCACACATAATCTGGGCTTGCCCGAAGGCACCACCGACTTTCATTAAGAGTCCTCACGACTGGGACACAGCTCTGCGCAGAAACCACCCGGAGGTCCAACTGAGGCTGGTCCGCATGGCTCTGGACGCGCCGGCACCGGTGGCCCGCCCTCACGGAGGCACCGGGGTATCGGGCCGTACGGGACCCGGGGGACTTGGCCGTTCTCACACGGGTCGCTGAGGTGAGGGAACTTAGCAAAATAGGCACCGGCTGGGGCCCACCGCTGAGACTCCAACGCCTTGGCTGCTAGGCCTCCCGCAAGGGGCTCAACGGAATAAAAGTTTCTCTCTCTCTCTCTCTCTCTCTCTCTCTCTCTCTCTCTCACTACGCTGGGTCTTTCGATATCACTCATCGTGTCGCAGTGTTCTTCGGCTGCCGGTGCGCAAGCTGTGCCTTTCTTTCTTATTGCTTTGCTTGCTCGGAGCTTTGCCGGTGCGGTACGGTTGAAACGACTGCTTCGCCTGACCCTTATCGCACAGCGGCGGTTAAGCCGGTTGCGCGCGCCGTTCAGCGCAAGAGAACCGCGTGACATATATGAAAGACTAGCATATAAAAACAGTGCGTTGACAGAGTTTACAGTAACTGCGACTGGATAAACAAGCCATGCATGCACACGAAACTGCTAGCGCTGCTTGGCAGGATACCTTGAAGGCGCTTGCTTCCTCGGTCTCGCCATCTATGGCGCTCCGGATAGGTTGTCCGGCGTCGAACCCAATGAAAATTTAGCTGCCGTTTAATTGCCGCAGACGTCCCGGCCACAGCCGCCGCTTTTATGATGGAGGCGAAAAGCCAAAACGCCTGTGTGTTCCAGATTTCGGCGCACGTTAAACATCCCCAAGCGGTCAAAATTAACCCAGAGGCCTTGGCAACGGCTCGGCTCATCACCTGCCTTGCGTCGGCGCGTTAAACCCTACAGTCAAGGTGCCGCAGAAGCTGTGTTACTGCTACAGACAACACCGACGCAGTCTTCTTCGCTCCAACGGTCACTTATGTCCTCGAAGCTACACTATAAGAATCAAGCTTGATTAATTTGGTAGAATGCAGGATAGCTCGCAAATATTTATCTCCTCACGAGCAAGCAGAGGGTGACCTAGACCGGCCCCTTTGGAAGATGGGCTGCACATTAGGACTATTGTGCAATTGTGGGGAGGACGTATGACCGGCGCTGTGGGCTTCTGCTATATTTTCGGGTTGAGCACGTGGAAGGAGTAGATCCTCCCCCCTGAAACAGGAAACAAATGGGTGGGTTCCAGATGCCCAATCTCGGCTGGAGCACTGTAGCGTGCGAGTCCGAGTATCAAAGGGAAAAAAGAACAGTCTTTATGACATACCCACAATGCCACGTGGTACTTGAGGCTGATCACGCATACTAATAAACGTTACCGCTGGCTATGTTACGAAAGTGTGACAACGGAGAGAAAACTGCAAAAACTCAGAGTATTTATAGTGCTAACATAGCAGGTAGAATGTAAGTATGCAGCACGTAAAAGCAGAAGTACATGGCAAGATCCTTTACATCCGTACTCCAGCAGAGGTTACAAAGGTCTTTGAAAGTAATCCTACACGTGAGGCGACGCCACCGGGACGCGTAGTGTGTCTTCTGATACGCTGGTCCAAATAATGCGGCGCCCGCAGACATCCGCCCGTGTGTCCTCTCCGGAGAGTGTGCGTTCTGATTTCTTGCGGGGTCGACTAATGGCCTCCTTTAAAATCGTCGTCAACGCACACCCTCCAAGGGACCATGCAGACAAAACACAAGTTTGGTTCATTCGAAAGATCACCTCGTTATAATTATACCTACACCTTTTTTAACGTAATATTCGCTCAAATAAGCTATATAAGTCGGAAAAAAAAGGAATGGCCATGCAACCTACTTGTTCGTTTCCCGCAACAGAACCTATTATGTAATATGTGCCAGCTCTGCGATGGACTGAGGCCGGCAAAAGCAAACACAAATTAGGCAGGGCTGATAAGCTTGCCGAACGATCCATTTGCGCCTACATTTAAGGCTCATTCTGTTTGTAGCAGTAGTTATGGCCGGGTAAACAGTGGAAGTTACGAACCTACACCTAAACATAGAAGTATTGATACGTACTGCTCGTAGTGCGCGCACATTGCTCGCTTTAGCTGCACAGCAGTCCGTCGAATGGGAGTTGTCTTACACAACACAGGCCGATTGGCGTAAGCGACGGTGTCTCTAACGTGACCATATTTGTCAAGCGAACGTCATAATTCTAGAAGCAATTATTTTCTGCCTCAACAAAAACAAGTCAGGCACAAATACGGCCAGAAACAAAGCAAAGGCAGAAAACGGCCCACCACGGTACGGTACCGCCGTCTAGGTTGACTAACGGTAACCAAGGCACCGCAGCACACTAGGTTTACCTTGAAGACCTGCTCTTAGTATGTTATTGGAGACGTCATAAAGACAGCCGATTTGGAACTAATATTTTAACTTAAATTGATTAATTTCTCGGTGAATAAAACATGTTTTGCTTCCGGACAAGCGCTTTGGCCCTACAAAACACGAAGTATTTGGAATAAAATAAGATTGTATTGCGTCTGCAAGGCCCATTTCAGTAGGTCCGTTGTACAAACCACGAACAATAATGAGCAGTGCTGCGAACGTTGTATTATATCCTCCGGTAACCGATACTGTCTCAGTCTACACGCGCTTCAGTGTGGCTGCCCCGCGGGCACACGTGACATGCCCACCCCGTGCGGCCTTGCAGCTTTCGCCTCCCGAGCGTCACATGTGCTCCTTCTGTCTGGCGCGAGGGTTAGGGGCGTTGCTGCGTTGACATTGAGCTGCACCTATTCCCTGCTGCGACGCTTCACTCTCGTATTGGTTTCTTTGTTACTCTTTTGCTTGCGTTATTTCGACGTCCGGATCGCTTGTGCCTTCGCCTTCCGTGGCAGGGCTTCGGCAGCGGGCGCTTCTAGGCCGCCTACAGTCATGCCATTGAACACCCGCCGTCGCGGAGCAAGCAGGAATGGCACAATCGGGTGCGTATTTGCGGCAGCTTGGTAGTGAAAGTTTCAACGATATGTATCCATCTACGGATTATGCTGAGCAGAGATTGGAGGGAAGGCAGGAACGTTTGCCCCCGAAATAGTACCTGGTTTAACACAAGGACCCATTGTGGACGACAGCGGGCATGGGAACGGAACGTTGTTGGTAACGGCGGTGCAACCAAGCTGTTTCGCACATACCTACACATGGGTGATGGTGAAGGCAGAGGACGGTGCATAACGCCGCATGTGTGGTGTCATGCACCACACATGCGGGATAGCAGGTCTGGTGCGTAACGTCTATTAGAAGGGCTTGAGTTCGGACTAGTTAGTATTCCATAACTTTCATCTTAAGCACAGGAAAAAACAGGGACACAGTAGACTATGACAAGCGGTTGTCATTGTCTTTGTCCTTATTTTTTTCTGCGCTTAAGATGAAGGTCTATTAGGTTTTTGTGGGCAGGAATTCGTTTGTAGTCTTCAGTAGGCAGTAGCTTTGTCTGGAGAGAGGTGTGGATGGGGCATATTTGAAGTGGTGGACGCTTCTGCCTTCCTTGAGACTGGTGTTGTTATCCTTCTTAGGAAATGGTCCAGCAATATTGAGCGCGGCGGTGGCGTTTCTTTCTTTATCCTAGAAGGACTGCGACCAGGCGACAAGGTTATTTTTAGCTCTTTACACGGTTTTGCTTCTTTCAGAGTTGTGACCAAAAAAAAAAAAGCCTGATATGAAATATCAACGAGACGCGAAAAAATATAGTTCAAAGGAAGATAAAGTTAGGTAAAGTTTTCATCCGGTCGTTTTGTACCGCCATTTCATCGTAACAAGGAGGACACATTTAATTATCATATCTGTATCATTACTCTGAAAGGTATACACGCCATACCGAATAATTCGGCCTACCTTTCCTTCGGCAAATATGTGCTAAAGACCCAGACACCACCCATCGCATTATCCTCACTCTAGCGCCGATGGCAAGCGATCGTCGTCTTCGCCACTACCTCCGAAGTCTTCGGGGAATTTTCAAATTCTTCCGAGTACGCTTATCTAGAGCCCTGGCAATGACAACGACCCTGCACTCAGTCCACCCCGCAATCCACCCTTTCCTTTCTATCCTCTTAATGAGCGGACTCGCTTGCTGCACCTACCCCGGGCTGCACGTATTGTCCTCCTAGCCCTCATTCAACACACTACCCGCGACGGTGGCTCAGTGGCTAAGGCGTTGCGCTGCTGAGCACGAGGTCGCTGTTTTCGATTCCCGGCCGCGGCGGCCGCTTTTCTGATGGAGGCGAAAAGCAAAAACGCTCGTGTGTACGAGATTTCGGCGCACGTTAAAGATCCCCAGGTGGTAAAAATTAACCCGGAGCCCTCCACTACGGCGCGCCTCATCGCCTGCGTTGCGTCGGCGCGTTAAACCCTACAATCAATATATCATGCAACACACTGGAATCGTGTCCGCTGAGTACTGGTAGGTGACTAAAGATCTAAGCTTTTATGAAATTTTGAGGGGCATGCTTAAATTTCAAAAAAAAAAAGAGAAATTAGGAAAAGGTAACTCCGCAGAAATCTATAAGATACTCGACGCACTTCTTAAGGCAAAATCCTTGCATATCTCAACAGACGCGATAAGTAACCGTAGCTACTCGCGGCTACACGAATAAAACAAAATTACAGCCGTTGTAAAAAAAATAAGAAAATAAAATATACATCTTCGGGTTCGAATGGGCTTTGTACCCGGCACCGAAGAGCCGCAGCCATGCGTGGTAATTGCAGCTCTAACACGCTACCATGCGTGGCGCATGGTAGCTATCCGGATGCGTGGCGCATGGCAGGCGATTGTGGCGGAAGCCCAAACACTATGCTGCAGTAAAGAAGTACTCGTCAATCGCTGGCTTTCCCCTTCAATCACTTAACAGACATATAAGTGTTCTATGATTTTTTTGTTAACTATGAAACGGATACACTTGTTTTATGCTGCATCCCAACATTCTCAGCAGAGCTTCTGCTCTCAAAATCTGCACGCTATTTCCCGTCAAGGCGCTTATTTCAGAAAGCGTTTCCATCGCATTGGTCAGATTGGTCGCGTCACAACAAAATTCCCCGTAGAAGGTCTGTTTGTTTTATTCAATGTTATCCTTGTAAAAAATGCAAAGAAACGATTTTATTTTTTAAACGTTTTTTTTAATAGCTCCCATCTCTATAGGTGACCAGATTTACGTGAGCGGCGCATGTTGGAGCGTGAATAAAGTAAAATTACCTCTCCATTCCTTATTCTCACGCCACCACACTAACCAATTGCTGATTTCTGGGTGAGTGGACCAGCGGGGCTAGTGGCCGTTTTCGATGTATTTGCGTCGGTACTTGTGCCAACAGGCCCAACAGACTTGGCGGTGAGCGTTGCATACGGTGGCACCAGATGCCTCTGCAGGATCGCTTGCTGCCTCTAGTCGCTATTCATCTTCGTTCCTAACGTACCAATGAACTTCGCGCAAATTCTTCACATACATATGTCCTTATAATTTAAAAGTTACTACTTTTGAAGTTACTTTTTTTGCTTATAGAAACCACGCAGATAAACTGTATGAACGTCAGTATTCGCAGCACAAACACCAATCACAGATGCGGCAAGAAATTTAATACAGCCATCTTTCAGCATGATCCTGCACACAAAGCACAGTTTTGCATTCATAGCTAAGAGCACAAGCTTAAGTCACAAAGAACTTGTGAACTTGGGTGAAATAAGTCACAATGTCTCGAAATGATGTAAACCAGCCAGATTATATAACCTTGGGATGCGCCCGAAGTGCAACTTTCTTGCACTTCGCTATCCCTACGTAAATTTTCGGCCCAATCATTTCAAAACAAACAGTGCCCTCGTATTCAGCTGCTCCCGTACCTGTGCTATCGAGCAGGAATGCGTCAAGACCCACAGCTACAGGCATGTTTCACTCTCCTTTTTATTTTTGGGGTGGGAGACATTCTTGACGTGCCGTACCCTTCAATGTGTGCAGTTAAAAACAGTGTGTACGCACTACTCGTCGGCGTATTAAATCATGTGAAACAGACAAACAGTCAGATCGCTAGAATGCAGATGCATGTGACTGCCCCCAAGGAGAATTTTAAAGAAATAACTGCACAGACACAGACATCGGCTCTTTCTGTTTTATTTACACACTCATACCTAGGCAGTGCTCAAAAGAATTGTCAGGGCAACTACAAAGGAAAAAAGAAAGACCAAGGCTGACACAAGCACGAGGTAACTACCACACTAAGCAGAACGTCGTTGTACAACGTGTTTCGGGTGTGGGCGTTCAAGGCACGCTAACGTAGCGCAGGGGAAGAAGTGGCAAGCCGAAGCTGCTCTCGGGTGCAGCGTACAAACTTCACCTTCATGGCTAGATTACACCAGTGTGTGACGTGTTTCAAGCATACCAAACGTTGGAAACACATTTGCCGCGTAGCAATTAGAGTGGAACAACAAACACTCACTCATAAACACTGAACTGCTTCTCTAACGCATAAAAGTTATGGTGTGTAGTGTGCCTAACGGAACAGAAACAGGATAGCGTTACGTTAGAAATGAGGAGAGTGAACACGTGCAATGCACTGAAACACCAAGCACACACTTATGACTAGTCACTGGGGCGGTTGTGTTCGGGGAACGAGAAAATAGAGTACTTTACTTCGCAACGTTTAAGGTATACCACGAAACGGTGACGGAGTGCCAAGAGTCACACGCGATCAGCAAGTGATGAGTTGGGAGAATGGCCCCCACATCCACCACTCATCATCCAAACAGAAGTGTTGTCGTCGTCTGCAGCAGTGTCAATTGTAGTGGCACTTTACTCTCACCTAACGGTATATACACTGTTCCTTTCTCTCACAATTCACTGCCAGGGGAAGAAAGGCAACAGGTTCAGCATAAGCGCATGGCACAAAAAAAGCGCAGAAAACATATATTCGCGGGGAGACTGGCAACCTTAGTGCAAGGCACAAAATGGCAGACACACCGGGATCGTTAATGGAGAAATGGTGCGGAATATTGTGAATCCGGACTAGTGTTACTGTCTTTGTGCCTTTGAAAAGTGCACATCTTTAGTGGTAATTGCAGTGACAACTCATGTGGAAATCGTGGTAACCCGCAATTCCTTTGCATCAGTGAGTGGACATTCGTGGTTTACTCTAACGAAGCATTATTAACTAGGCTGAAGCATAATGTGCCTACCTTTAAAAACATAAGCGGACAGTTGCCATAAGTAACCAATGCCAACAACAATGTCAAAGTTTTTTTTTCGGGAACTGCTGTTAAATACCCAAGCCAAAGTCTGCGCCAACGTAATATTTTAAGTTTCCGTATTGAAAAATTAAGCACTTGCGGCTTTGGTTGTGGAGTTGTACAACTTAACGTTTTGAGAGGTTGTCTGCATTCATTAGGCCATGTCATGCAAGAAACAGGCACCAGCCAATGCGAGTAAATGTCTACAAGAACATACGCCAGTAAGCCTACGCGAAATTGCAGGGGATCTCGTGCAAATTCTGTAAGCTTCTTGATCAACACTTCCAAAAGAAAACGAAATCCTTTAAAAAACACACTTTCTACACTATACTTGCAAAGTAGGCTTGTCGTTTTTTATTCGTCCTCGCAAGAGGGAGGCATGCGATGCCTAAAGCTTTTACTGGGTCTTGGAAGCCCTCCAAGGAAGGCTACTACCACAACATGGCTGCCATAGGAACGCATCCGTTTTAATTAACACATCATCTACGTAAAATTAGTTTCGTAAAATTGATGGAAGACGCTTATGACTCAATTAAAAATTTAAATATTCTAATGCGTAAGCATTCCTTGCCGACTTCTCCCCGAAATCAACCCGTCCGTACGCTTAATATGGTGAGCAGAGTAGGCTTATGATACTTAGGCTTTGAGTGGTACTTAAACAATTTTTATGATAAGGACCCAAGTCTAGGGCTCCAGAGCCAAAGTACATACATGTTTAGGTCAGGAGATCAACCCCTGGACAGACTGCTTACACGTCATCCTAAAATCACCGCTCATGAATTTCTAAATTTTTTTACAAACAGTTCATTAGATAATTTACCAAATTAGACAGCCCACGAGTAACACAACTATACACCAAGAAAATACACATATAATGCATTTGCAAGACATATATGCAAGGTAGACGTACCATGAAATCTAACAGAAAAGACTAACATTACTTCGTTGATTCAAATTCGCGACAATATAAAAGCAGCGCGCATCAAGAGGCAAGACGTCTCAGGAAAGCCCGATGATCCTTGACAAATGGGGTGTGTGGTAGCATTACGGCACACTGCTCGTGATTGAAACGGAACCTACTGACGAACAAAACTAGAGCGCCAGGTATGAGATACAATACAGGCTATTGTAAGCCATTTCTCCCCCTATGCTTCTGCCGTAATGGTAAACCTCTTACAAATAATACATGCAAACTGTACCACGTATGTCATTTCCAGCTAAATGCGCGCTTACCCTCAATACTGGCGTGCGCATTCCAAGCTTTTGACGGTCTCTTCAGAGATGCTGGTACGTTGGCTGAAAGCCCACAGCTGGACTCTGCAGTGGTGTAATCTTATTTAAAAAGGTGCGAATGCGCAATTTTGACTCTGGCGGTTGGGTATGGGACTGGCCATACCACGACTTTTGCTATTTAAGTTCGGCGATGTGCCAGTTTAAAGTAATACGCAGTAACAGGAGGTGTTACAACTATTTATACCATCTATCTCGGTTGCCTTACCTGCAGCTATCATTATATATGGGCACACGCAGTGTTGTTTTGTACCTCCATCAGAAAATCAAACACTGAAGCGGCCCGTTTTTCGACATCTTGATCATAGTTTCCGAACAGGCAGATACAAAACTCTCCCACGCCTCATTAAGCAATTGTGTCCTTACGGCCAATGGGCAGCTACTTCAAGAAAATTGGCTATGGCATGTGCGCGAGACCATACGCCGCCCTTGAAATACGCCTAAAACTTCAGCCTTTCAATTCCATGTGAAAGTGCCAAAGTTTGTAAAATTTGCCAAAGGGATTGTTTATTTGAAACCTCCGAAATACAGCAATCTCGACCACTTCTAAGCACCTCTGCGTCTCAGAAAATATATAGGCAAATAGCAAGGACAGGAAACGTAAGGGCTGGGCACATAAAAACGGACAATTTGGTTTTTGTGCTATTGCATGACCCGTGTAAGGACTGAACAGGTGTTTGTTTTCTCCCGTCAATCATGATGCAATAACTGTCTCAAAAAGAACGGCAAGAACGAAACTAGATAGGTGGCGCCCACTACCATGCCTTCAAAGCTGACCCCGACAAAACCTACGCACCTTCCAGGGCTCGTCCCCTTGTTCGTGCATTTACTTACCTCGTACACGGAAGAGGTTATTGTGCATATTCAAAACATTTCCCCGTATAAAACATTAAATGACAACGCGTTAAATTGAAAAATTACACACAGTACAGCACTGGAACCCTGAGGTGAAGCGGCACCGGACTGCAGAAAATAAATCCCAAGGATGAAATCCTTTTTCATTTTTTTCTGTTTCCCAAATTGAATGAGATTGAACAACAAATAAAACAAGGTGCATGAAAATGTAAAATACAGAAAAGCAATACTACGTACAGACAATTGATCAAAGCGATTCTTCCCTTAAAACTTACCACATCATGTCAACATCTCCTCTTACGTTATGGCAGTTAGGACTAAAATGTAGGAATGTAAGGACGAAAACGCAGAATTGTGTATTTTTTGTGAGTTTATATACGAAGTAAAGGCTATCAGCATCAATCAACGCAAAAAGTAAACGCTTTGTTCCGAATGTGTTTTTTATCCCACTTGTTACCCGCATGCATGTACCAAGGCCTGTAAGGAAGAGGACAGTAACCACTCTTCTGGAATTTTTTACCACACCATTGTGGAATAGCCTAACAAGACTTGCGTATTTATTTCGCCGGGTTCTCTATTGTCTTGCTACTCTGAGCACTTACTTTCAAGATGCGCGCAAGCTTCTGCAGCATCTGCCTTTTTATTCCCAAATGTGCCATCGTAAAGTACCGCACAGTCTGTTTGTCGGGCTGTTATAAAGCATGCATAAAGGTGTTTCATAAACATTGTGGTGGGTTTCTTTTTCAGTGCATATCAGCACCATATGCTTCCATAGAGAATATCCGCTGTACATTAAACGCGACTATGTAAATTGGAATGTGCAACAATCAGCTGAACGCTGGAATTCTGCGAGGTGCTCGTATATTGTGCATACTTCATTTTCGTCAGAACACGCCACTAAAACGGAGCCCAGTTTATTCAAGCTGCTGAAATGGCAACAGCGCATCTCAATGTTTTAAAGGTCCTTTCAGTTTCCGCCGAACGATTAAAAAAGCATAGTAATGGATGTGTGCAACATCGAGGTGCAGACTGATTAGGGAAGCAGATCGCACCAAGTTTGCTTTGTGATCATTCTCCCACAAGACCTCCGGCGGCGGGCTTTCAATGCTCCGATCATATTGTGGTGGTGCGTATCAGCTGTTGCAAAACCGTGATTCTAGAGCGTTCGAAAAAGTTACAAGGTCGGTGAAAATTTGCCTTGTGCAGGGTTCTCATTGGCTTCGCTACTGCACCTGGTACTGTTAGTCGGAGACAAGCCACTTGCATGCCTATAGAATAACAAAATAACACACCAAGCGAACAAATTGGTAGCAAAACAATATTCATGTACTGTATTAAACAAACTTGGAATGGCGTAACGGCGTTTACGCGGGCGAACAACAGCTCCATTTAACGTTTGCGTAAATAATGCGAAATACGGCATACGTGAACATGCAATAACTCCTCAACAATGACACACTGATATTCTGCAGCAATTTGCATAAATAAATATATCAGAAAAGGTCTGTTACTAGCAGCAGTACCGCCCAATAAAATATTAGATGCACACTGCAACTTGTACACCTTAGTAATGACACATCATATGGAGTGCTGGGCTGCTCACAAATAGGAATCATAACTACCTTTCATACCATTCTGAATTTGCGGTTTCTTACCAATGAAAAACTTGAGGCCTGTCACTAAACGTAGCTAGAAACCACCATGCACCGACACATTAGAATAACCACTCGGTATACCCGTGCTAGGAGACGCCTCAAGCGCGTGAATAGATGGCAGAGGCTTGTAAAAATTACTTTTCTCAGCCTAAGAAAGTATTTTAACATGTTCCAACGGCGCGTTTCGCTACGACAGATTTCTATTTTCTCTTGTGTTCTTTGTCTGCTTTTTTCCACACACTTGGTCTCCTCGATATCCGGGAACTGCTAATTCGTCCGCAGAGACTCAGAAAACCACCCAGAACGGTGTTTTTTTTAGATTACACAGTTTTTACGAAAAATGGACCCGGCCTCCCATTACAACACTGAGAGATGGTCCACTATACTCCTAAGCAAAATTTTTCATATTAGATGCGCAGACAGCGGGCAACTTAACAGCAATTATTATTCTTGATGTATTGGTTTGATTCATTCTGAGACTGCCGCATTATCTTCAATCTCAATCAGCGCGTAAGGCATTCTCTCTCTTTCATGCCATCAACTGTTTTTACTGCAGTAATTTCGACCGCTTCACAGCGATTTTATCGGTCACAGTAAAACCAAAGAATGTCAGAACATTGCGCAAACCGGAATTATTAATTTGCTTGCAGCACAAAATGATCGAGAAAACTCCTAGACCGACGTGGATTTACGTTCCTGCTCAAAACAAGCACGTTTCATTGTGCTGTTGTTAACCTACCCGCAGTTTCTACCTGACATTTTTTTCAACCCCCAATAAACGCTGTAAAGCGATGAACAGACTGTCCTAGCGGGCGCCGCTAATTCACACAAAAAAATCATCGCACCATACGAGCAAAACTGAGGACTGCCGTCGACAGTGACGGCGCTTAAGGAGTGCGCCATAGGAGTGCCGCCGACAGGAGGCCCACCACGAGGACAGCCAGCGCCGGCGCGTTCTCCCGGGACGCGCTGGAGAGCCTGCTCTCCCGGGACGCTCTGGGGAGCCTGCTCTCCCAGGGCACTCTGGTGGCGCTGGGGAGCCTGCTCTCCCGGGACGCGCTGGTCGTGCTGGGGAGCCTGCTCTCCCGGGACGCGGTGGTCGCGCTGGGGAGCCTGCTCTCCCGGGACGCGCTGGTGAGCCTGCTGTGGTGGGGCACGCCTACTTGGATGGTGCCGTTGGACCTCTTGTACGGCGGCCTCAGCTCGATCTGGCCGGCTGCGCGGAAAAACCGTTGAGAAGAATAGGTGATGAAACAACAGGACAGAAGTGACGGATAAGGGTTATTAGATGCGAAGCGTTTCATGCTCGGGGCTGCATCCCTCCCTCCCTCGTTGTCGCTGTCCGCCGTCCGCACTCTACTGCGCATGCGCGTCTCTTGAGCCCCGTCACCGTTTGGGCAGACGTCAGCGCAGTCCACTATAAAACGAAATAGCTAGGCGGAGGCCGTTTTCGATCCCACGACTCTCTGGCCGCAACGGGAGGTACGTGGCGCTCTTCCCACTGCGCTACAAATCGAGACGGGAGCATGTACTACGAACGCGCATTATGTCCTTCACTCAACCAAACTATGCTAAGAAGCTACTGATACAACGAGGGCACGCGAAGCTGAACGTCAGCGGAACCGTCTAACTGAAAACTAATGGGAACTTCAGCCGACCCCATGGCTGCTTCGCATACTACTCAGGGTCCCCCAACGGGACTATTCTGTAATTTTTAAAGACGATAGTTTTTCTTGGGCTACTTAAACCCAGACATTTTGGTCTGTTTGTCTGTATGTCTGTCTGTCCATCTGTCTGTCTGTCCGTCTGTCTGTCTGTGACTCGATTCAGCACCCCGGACAAAGTATTACAAGGCCTGTGCAATAGTATTATATAGTCACAGCTGAATCTACCCGTCTAAGTCCGGTGTAATGTTCATACTTGTCAACATTGTTGAAGAAGAACAAAACATTACGCAAATATAAGACAACAAATTAATACAGAAGTTATATTTGCAGTGTTCCTTTATAAAAAATCATACGTGCTTGGATTTTTGCGAAATTAAATACTTCATAAACTGCAGAAAAAAAATTCACTCCGCCGTCGCCTGCTGTCGCCCGTACCACTATATATCTCCTGGCGCCATTTTAAGAAATCAACCGGCAGCAGTTACGAAGGGTTCCACTAGAAAGGTTCCACGTTCTGCTTGGAAAGCACGTGGAGTAGGGCAACGTGGTTCTATAAACGCTGAAGTAGGGCGCCTCGATTCACGCGCGTCTCCGCCGTACGGCAGCGCTGGCATCGAGACACCGGGCCTAGAGCAGTGGAACGCGATATATTTAAAATTATTTAAGCAAACTTTTGGCGTCTTTACCTTGAGAGGAGCGCGACGCAAGATGAACAACATTAGATGTGAGCGGGAAAGCGAAAAGAGGCATTTACTTGGCAAAGGTAGACAAAGACTATCGTTTTTTGTCGACATTTGTTACGAAAAGAGCAGATACACGGCCAATTTTCATTTTTACGCGCTGCTGTATAAATGCGAAGCATATGTTTTCGTGTCATTCATGAAATGACAAAAGCGAAAGGTATGCTGTTAGGAAGGGGCCGCTCCCAACACGTCCCAATACCGACTACGTAAGTATGATTCCTTCCCACAAAAGACGAAAAGCGAGAGTTACAATTAACGGTTTATTTCCGTGGTAAGCAATTGGCAGCGGAAAGCTCACTCAGAACTGAAGGCCGACAGCCGCCGCCACTTCTCCGCTGACAGTTGGCATATACAACCTGAATATCAACAAATTTCGCGGCTCCATGTGTCGCGACACGCATCTAATAGTGTGCTGTGCGGGGTAAAACCGGCAATGTCAAACGTTTGGCGAGTTAGTGATGCATACGGATTCATAGCGCAAACAAGACGACGGGACGACAGCAGGGGGACACACGAAGCGCTGACTTACAGCTGGATTTTATTTTCTCCGAAAACGTCAAATATAGACGCAACCGAAGGAAACGAAACATAAAAACAACATAAAAGCAGACATGAAAAACAGAAAGTCAACCCCACATGAACCCCGGTACGGGGAAGGCTAAACCTTCGTGTCAGATAAAGCACCGAAAGCCCATCGTGGATTGAATGGAAAGCCAAGATTATGACCTGCGATTACATTGTGGAAACCGATACATCGGTCACCAGAAGATGTCTCAATGACAACCTGACCTGCGGGCAGCACCACAATAATGTTAAAAATAAAGCGGATGGTCATCGTGCCCCCCGATGCGACAGATGCGGCTGCGAGAAGCTATTTGAAAATCGCCGTGTCATCGGCTAAAGCTTGAACATGCTAGCTCGAGAAATTAGCGATGCTACCAAGATTGAACGCTTGGGTAAGCATGCATCAGTGTAGCTTCATTGCACTCACGAAGAAGGAACTGGACTATCTTAACAGGGCACGTGCCGATTATTGTTAGTTGTGGGGTTTCTCGACCCAGCGCATGCTGATAGAGAGGGCACGAGCAGCCAGCAAGGACCAGGGCATCCCGGACTAGCGGACGCCCCCCATCTGTGGTGCTCTCACCATCCTGCACCATTAAGCTCCAAATTAAAGATGTTTATCTTCTCTCTCTCTAGTTGTGGGGTTGGATTTCTGCATTTCGTCTTTGTTTTTTAAGCTTTTGTTTCTTCAGTTTCGTTTATATTTGGCGTTTCAGTCGAAAAAAAATCTAGTAAGTCAGCGCTTTGTTTGGTCTCTTGCTGTCGTCCTGTCGTCTTACCGTTTGCACTGTGGTTGAATAATACGTGGAGTAATCTGGATGGCCCTGCCAAGACATGCACAAGTCTCGATTTTTGATAATTATGTTTTACACTATATTTTGTGAACTTATGTACACTTTAGACGCAGCCCACTTTCTGAGGAAAAAGAGACTGGAGCCTAAACAGCATGGGTATTTTGTGTAGCACTGAATACACTTCCATTCAGCACTCCTTCAGCTCCGCATATCAAGCCGTTGTGTCATCGCTCTGCTAGGCTCACACGGCTCCTGCATGACATAGCCACCCGGACATGCGTTTTGTAATTGCATCGCAGCAGGAATCTATTGCAATTTACATTCCCCTAACTTTGATTGCCTCATTTTATTTCTCTGCCTGGGTGCCCAGTCGCGGATCTCTCGGTTCTGTAAATTCTGTGGCGAGGCACTTAGGAGAATTATTTGCAAGCTTTCATCTCTACTTGGCTGCATGATTAATCAGCTCCGCATCCGCTCCTAATTCATTGCTTTTCGGGGCACTGATGTCACTGATGTCACTGATGATAGCGTCACCGGAATCTACGTTATAATATGAGGCGACATAACTTCCCCTAATGATGCTGCTAACGTCATCCCCACATTGATAGAGATGCACAGACAGATAACCGTCTGCGAGCTTGATTTAAATTTCCTTTCGCCGTATTGTTCGCTGTTCCACAAAGCGCATTCTATCTGTGGAAAAACCACCATGTCCCTAAACTGTTGCACGGGTGCATTCGACAGGTATACGTACGAAGGACTTGAGTCATGAAGAAGGTGTCCTTGCTCACACGAAGATGCAGTAGGTACAGAACGCATACGGATTCAACGCGAACCGTTTTTATACACGTGAGCGAACGCATAGTTCAAGATTTCCTCTCTGTCATGTCTGAAAGTAACCGCTTCTGAAATCAGCATCTATTATCCAGGAACTGGGATGCTCGACTTGCTGAAAGGTATACTCGTTGTGCTGAACGTGACAGAACGAACGCAAGCAGAGTTAGGAAGAGAGCAAGCACTCGTTTTGTTCCCATTTTTGTTGAACTTGACAGAACGAACGCAAGCAGAGTTAGGAAGAGAGCAAGCACTCGTTTTGTTCCCATTTTTGTTGAACTTGACAGAACGAACGCAGCAGAGTTAGGAAGAGAGCAAGCACTCGTTTTGTTCCCATTTTGTGGAACTTGACAGAACGAACGCAAGCAGAGTTAGGAAGAGAGCAAGCACTCGTTTTGTTCCCATTTTTGTTGAACGTGACAGAACGAACGCAAGCAGAGTTAGGAAGAGAGCAAGCACTCGTTTTGTTCCCATTTTTGTTGAACTTGACAGAACGAACGCAAGCAGAGTTAGGAAGAGAGCAAGCACTCGTTTTGTTCCCATTTTTGTTGAACGTGACAGAACGAACGCAAGCAGAGTTAGGAAGAGAGCAAGCACTCGTTTTGTTCCCATTTTTGTTGAACTTGACAGAACGAACGCAAGCAGAGTTAGGAAGAGAGCAAGCACTCGTTTTGTTCCCATTTTTGTTGAACTCTAAATCAACGAAATCGACAACGTACCATTTTCTTAAAATTTGATATCGCAGTCGGAATAGACGCCGTTAACTTCGCTTGGAAATTTTCTTGTCTCCCAATAAACTTCTCGGGGACGCAAAGTGGCTCCATTATACTCACTTGTAACGTTTGCTTGCCCCCAGAAGTATAGCTGGTGAAGATGCCCAGTCAGGTCGGAGCCGGCCACGCGCACTGGCATCGAGAAGCGACACCAAACACGCTCCTTGTCCTGTTTGACTGTCACGTCCCCCAGAACCTGCGTTCGACAGCAAACAGTATTCAGGTACTTTTGGCACCTGTAAAAAAAATGACCATCCTACACTGACTTCACGTCGAGAATGGTAATGTTAACAGCGAAGCTGCCTGGTGTTCTCTAATCACAATGCTAAGGTTCATAAAACTTCTCATAGCCACCAAATCGATTCCAGTTTACGTAAGTGCAATTTCGCCGGGTTCCACAGCTCGAGCCGTCTACTGGCACATTTTGTTAATTTTGAACTTAAAACACTGCCGCGAAGGGGCGACGCGGGAGCTTTTAGTATTTTGACGTCAAATTCGCTATCGCAAAAACCAAGCACCCATATATTTTTTAATTAGAAGAACAATGCAAATATCACTTACGCATTGATGTTTTGCCTCAAATATACCTAATGTTTCCTTTTTGCTGAACAATATTGACAAGTATAAACATTTCCACCAGGTTTAGTTGTTTAGAAATACTTTGCCTATATAAACGTCTCTAAAAATATTTCAAACTTGCTGCACCGTGCGCTTGGCGCATTCTCTAACCCTCTTGAGGCTACGCCCTCTCCACATCTCTGGTGCTGGTGGTGAAGAAAACATTTATTGCTGCGCACGCGTTACCACGCCTCGTTCCGTAAACGCCTGGACCAAGAATAGATTCGCTGTTAATAACAGCAAAGGAAGAAGTTTAACGTATTGACATGAACAACAACAGTTTGGTAAAGTTTTGAAATGACGCTTCAATCAGCCTGTTATCCATCTCAAGATTCCATGTAATGAGTACGCCTCACAGGCTACCTTGACAAGAAGCCCAACAACGTAATATAGGCACTAGGCAAATCACCGCGATGCACTTTGCAAATAAAGCTAATTCGTCGTCAATGAAAGTGGCACTTGGTTTTTTTACGAAGTGCCCGGACGATGCTCTACAGTGGGAGTACCTCCCCCGTTACAGAAGTGGTCTGTATTTCATACATACTTCCCAAAAAAGGTAGCAAAATTTAATTGATCGTAGTGCTAAAAGCTAGCGACAAACAGAAGGCACAAGAGAGAGAGACCGAGAGAGAGAAATGGCTTATTCAACGCCGAAGAGATAAGTCCAGCTACTGGCAGTACTTGCTACCTCAGATGGAGGTGATTATAGTGAGACGAAAAAGGACAAGTACAAGACAGAGGCAAAAACGCTACATAAAATAAATCCAGAAAGAAAAAAAGAAAGGACAAAGGGTGAAGACAAAGAAGAAATTACAAAAGCCAGAGAAATAAAGTATTGTCAATATATGCCCGCCTGAGAACCCGCTAGACAACGTTTTTAAGGACGATAGTCTGTCATGGGCTACTTTAATGCGAAAATTTTGGTCTGTCTGAATGTCTGTCTCTCTGACTGTGACTCAATTGAGCCAGCTGGCCAAAGTGAAACAGTTGCTTCGCAATAGTCTTATCTAGCCCCAGCCATACGTCTAAGTGCGGTGGCAATGTTCATACTTGTCAACATTGTTAAACAAGAACGAGACATTACGCAAATATAAGGCAGAAAATCAATACAAAAGTATCATTTGCAGTGTTCGCTTATTAAAAAATTTGTAGATGCTTAGTTTCTGCGGCACCAAAATAAATACTAAATCAACTGCAGAAAGCAGTCGCTTGCTGTTGCCCGCGCTCCTGGCAGAATTTAAGAAATCAAACGGCAACAGTAACAAAAGGTTCATCTAGATAGGCTCCATGTTCCGTTTGGATCGCTCGTGGAGTACAACAATTTGGTTCTATAAACATTCCAGTAGGGTGATTCGATTGACGCGCGTCTCCGCCGTACGGCAGCGCTGCCATCGAGGCAACCGGCCTGGAGCTATGGAACGCGGTAAATTTAAATTGACTTGACCAAGCCTCTAGCGTGTTATCTTGGGAGGAAGGAGACAGGAGAGGAACAGCATGAGACGTGGGTGGGAAACAGAAGGGAGGCATTTACTTCGCAGGGGCACCAGTCGACAGGCGTATTTCGTCGGCATTTTCAAAGAAAGGAACAGACACGCGGCCATTTTTTTGTGCGACCTTTTTCTGGACATTGTTTCCTATGGACACTTTGGTGTTAAAGCGGTCCACTCTAAAGTAGCCCGCATTGCGGTACTTGCGGACGTCAACATTGTTAACTAGGCGAAGGCACAATAGGGCTAAAGAGGCCAAGTATTTCACGTCTGAAGGCGCAACCACATGCAGCGTACTTTCAGTGTTTCCACGCGTCGATGTCGTCCCGCGTCAACGCGCGTCGCCAAAAATGGAAATCGGCGTCGACGCAGCGCGAGAAAGCATAGGAAAGCGGGCAGCAGCGGTCGGGTTTCCAGTCCTTCTCATGTTTTAGACTCATTCCTTTCATCAAAAAACAATCAATTTCTTTCCAACTTGCTGTAATCGGCTGCCTTGAGACAAATTGCAAGCTATTTCTGTTCGAAAGCGCTCATTCATTTGTGGATTGTTTTGGCTTTGATCGCGAGATCGGGGATTTGCGATAGCTTTTTGTGAGTTAAATAAGAAAGCTCCGCCTACATCGCCTGTAGTATTAGCATGATGGGGATTGTCTGCAAGATCGGTGCGTGACGAGCAGACGTTACCAACGCCACAATTCCATTCGTGGTTACCGTGGCTTGCCATACGGAGATGGAGGATGTGCGAAGCCTTTCTTGACTCAAATAAGGGGGCTGTGGTTACATCGCTTGCAGCACTAGCATTATTGTCCTCGGCTCCAAGATCGGTGCGTAAGAAACAAGCGTTACCGCCGCTCAAATCTCTCGAATACGACGAAAACAATACACTCCAGACAATATTCGTCGGCAGCCTCTCTTAGGTTGCGGAATTCTTGGCCCCCGCCTCGTCTTCTGGCGTAGTCGAGCAGTGGGGCGCTTGGGCCTTGTGGTTTTGTTTTGAAAGTCCATGGTTCGAATCTTGACAACGCCTTACTGTGTTTTTTTTACCGGTAAGGGTTTGATCAGCTTTTCTTGAAGGGGTAAACAAAGGGTGCCGAGTACCTTGCCTTTTAACCTACAAACGACGCTCGATGGTAAACTCAGCATCAAGGCACCGCCGAAATTTGTTTTGCTTACACTTTGCGTTAATGAAGCTGCAGTCGGTATATAACATCAAGGTTAAATCAAGTAGCAAGTAAAGGTTTGCGAAAGGCGTCTTCGTTTATCATCCTATCTTATTTTTTTCAGACTCTACAGTAATGACTTGAAATGCACTTCGGAGCTGGCATGTCCATTTTTGCCCGCACATTTTTTTTTTGTAAAGCTAGGGTCTTGATAACTGCAGTTCAACAATCGACAATGACTGCAAATAAGTGACTTCAACCTAATAGCAAGGTTCATAGAAACGTGTCCAGCAACGCACGCCGACGCAGCGGCTGGCGCATGACTTCGCCGGTCTCATGCGGTTACTCGCCCCCTCCTGCGTGCCCGCGCGTTGCCTCCGAACGACGCTCGCGCGACGCGTGATTTTGCGTCCATGTGGTTAGGGCTTTATGCCCGTTCTAGATGGTGCGAATGTCGCCTCCGAATTCGCACTGCAGCGCCGCTCATACGACAAGACGATCTATTCTCGTTGCTGTGACAAATTGCCATATGCTTGGAATAGTCCAACGTCTCTTGTTAACGCCGCTGGGCACTTGGCAATTTGTTGCCGCAGTGCAAATAGGAAAAATATATTGTTGGAGCGCACGCACGGCACCTTGGTTAAAATTCGCAGGCGAAATTCGCACCATGCCGGACGGGGTTCACGCGATGTGGGTGGGATGCGTTGCGGATATGCAAACTGTAAAGAGCTAGAAAAACAACTGCTATGAATCGAAAAGAGTTCCGATGTCGTGGCAAGGCGAAGTGCCAGAGCGCGAGGACATGTGACCAGCAGCGTTGTGCTTCAGTGACGCACCTGGTTGGTTTCGACAGGCACGCTGTTGGCGTCGTGCAGAGTAAAGTGACGAACTTCGGCTCCCCTCTCTGTTCGTATGCAGGCAAAGATGCTGGCATCTTTTATCTGCAAGAGATGGGAAGAGGCGACAAAGAAAGTTATAAACTCTAATATCTAAGCACTGATTGAATACATTACCCTTGTGGTCTTCGAATAAATTCACAAGCCTAAATTGTCCATTTCACCCCCGTATCAGTCATGCATGGAAATCGCACCGTGATAACTAAATTTAGGTGTCTGCGCACAGGTACCACGCTAAGAATGACAGCTTTAGGATGAGCACGGGCAGAATAAAAATTATTTCTCAAAAATGCTCATCATAAGCCGTGCTGCTCGCTATTTAGCGAACAGAACCGCGTATTTAGACAGATATAAAGACGGAAGTGGGAGCTCAGGAGGGAGAAAAGAGTCCCTTGTCATGAAACCAGAGTAGCAAACGCTTCAGTTGGCTACTCTGACGCGTCACGAGAATTACAATGACTTTGTCTTAGAGATTATTCGATTGCAAAGAAACCAGTTAACCTGAGGAGGAGGGGGTGCGCGTACTGCACGGTATTTGCAGATTTTTGAGTGTTTAATGTAAATTTCAATGCCTGAACAAACCTCAAAATCATGAAAACATTAAAATATAAACGCACCATCGAAAACGTCTAAACTTGTAGACAACCGAGAGTAGCCATCAAGTTACTCCAACAAGTTGTTTCAATTCACAAACAAGTTCTTTCGGGACAAGTTGTTCCAAGAGTGTCCTTCTTTTTTTCCCCCAGTTTTTCCTCCCTTTTCTTCTTCCCGCACACCAGGATGTTTTCTTGTTTGTCCACTTACAAAACTATTGAAATTTGGCAATCACAGATTCGCGTGAAATTGAAGACGTAGTCTCGGTATGACCTTTGTACCCTTTGAGAGCTGTCATCAGCAAAACCGAAAGTAACATCCTTCTTCCTTTCTTAGGGGATATATTTCTAATGAGGCAGGTTGTAAGCTACTATCTTTTTTTCCTACAGTTGTCAATATTTGACATTACTATTGCTGTAAATTGCGGATCAAGCCAAGGACTGCATTCATATCATTCCCCACGGTCGAATTTTTGTTTAACATTTGCCTTTCGTTTGAATCAAGACAGCTTTAGCGAACAGTCTTTTTTTCCGCCGTTGCAATGTCATACCCAAAGGATGGAGGAAATTTGGCTTAGCCTAATGAAACCATTACGCTGGTTGTGCTTTGGTATCTTTGCATTGATACTCACCCAAGCCTAAAACGGGGCTTGCAAGTGGCATGTCAGCGAGCGCCGGTTGCATGCGGTTCGGGGGCCCAATTCTCTAAAACGACGGGCCGTCGCTCTTAAACGACGGGGTAGCGCCATGCAAATGAATGTGTTCGGGGTCGATGCCGTCGCTTTGATCTGTTCCAGGAAGGAGCAGCCCCGCAGAAAAGCACTGTGGCAAGGGCACGAAACGACACCCACTGCCCCCCGTCGCTTCGCTTGTCGCTTCGTGCCCTTGCCAGAGTTCTTTTCTGCAGGGCTGCTCCGTCCTGGAACAGCTCAAAGCGACGGCCCCGAACCCAGAACACATGCATTTCCATGGCGCTACCCCGTCGTTGAAAACCGACGCCCGTGTTTAAAGAAATGGGCCCCTGGTTTCCCCAACCGACGGCTATCGTAACCTATCACGATATTTTAGCATCGGCTTTTGGCGCCAAAATCTCTATATTATGCGGCAGCCATCGATTTCTGTGGCCCAAATTTCTAGGTGAAGCTTCAGAACGTAACATACAAATTTTTGTGATCAAACACTAGCAACCTTCAACGTGCCCCAAGTACCTCTCAGCGTGGCGGACGCGGATACTCGTCTGCACCTCCTCTCAACTGCTTTCTTTATGCCCTTATCGCTTTTTCCTCGCCCCCTCGCGGCTCTCTTGGGCCGTTGCTGATAGCGGAGGCCGTGCCAACGTTTTTAGATTAGGTCAGTTTGCAAACTCCGCCGGCGGAGGCGGCCCCAACTCGTCTCCCTGCCGCAGCGGCGCTGGCGTCGCGTTGAGATCGCCGGAGCAAGCAGCAACCGCCGCCGGTTGCTGCAGCCGCAGCAGCCGCCCGGCAAAATCCTCCCCCCTCAGTGAGTCGACTTTGTCGAGAGCACGGTGTAGTCGAGAGCCACAGACAGTGCTTTGCTCGCTGTGCGTTTCTTCGTTGTTGATCCTCGGTTGGTGCCTTGCTATAAATTCATGAAAAGAACTGTTACACATGATTACCGTCCATTCTTCGAGGTCGTTGATGTCTGGTGTTCCACTACCATCTCGTCGGTGTTGTCGGAAGAGGTCCCAGTCCGTCCACTTGTGTTCAAGTGTGTGACCTCCCCCGCCGAGTATCTCGATCTCGAGAATGTAGTGGTCGCTCCCGAGGTCGTCGCCTGTATTGCGCCAAGTGATGTCAGCTTAGTTCTTGACAAAGGTAAGGTCGGGGGTAGTGTCCCTCTACGAGGAGGAGAGGCCCCACCACGTAGGCTGTTTGGGGTCCGTAATTAGCGTCTAACCAAGCTCCATAGCATCTTGCATGAGGTCTTTGCCTTTGGCAGAGGCTCTGTTATAGCCCCATGCCGTATGAGGGGCATTGAAGTCACCCCCACGACCAGGGCGTGTTGGCCCGCCTGGCTGCTGGCTGCTCTGAGCAAAGCTTTGAATTTTTGGCCATGGTCTTTGGGGTTGCTGTAGACGTTGACCACGTAGAGTCCATGCGTACAGCGTTTTCCGGGAACTATCTCAAGGCAGTTGTGTTCGCACTTGCCCTTTATGCCTTTGTGGAGCTGATGTTCTACGGCAGTCAGGCCCTTCTTCTGCATGAAGGTACATACGCCGCGCCGGCCAGTCGTGTCGGCGTAGGTCTTGTATCCCGGTAGAGTCGGATCTAGCATCACCGTTTCTTGTAGCATGATGATATCTGGCCGTTTTGCTGCATGTTGTATGTGTTGTTGAAGCGTGACTTTCTTGTTGTTGTAGCTCAGGCAGTTCCACTGCCATATCGTGAGCGCCGCTCCCGGTCTTATTGTAGGGAGGGTGCGTTTTGGCATTGTGGGGTTTGAGCGGGTTGCTGCGCTTGCTCTTGAAGATAGGGGTGGTTGGCGAATTGAGCTGGGAATACCGGGCTGCAGATTATGAGTTTCAGCGTCTGTTCAAGGAGGTCTACGCGTTCGCTTAATCGGTGTTGGGACACCGACAGGGCCGCAATCATCTCTTCCAGGCGAGCAAACCGCTGTTCGGTCGTCGTGGTGAGCGTGTGGATGGTCCCCGCGAGATTGTCTATTTTAGCGGTGAGCCTTTCTTCAAGACGTTCGATCTGCACGTCACAGCTCACATTGGTCGATTTACGCGCTCTTTTCTTGGGTGCAGCAGGTGTCTTGTCTTCGTCGTCGTCGGATTGGGCGACATCCATCTCGGGGTGGAGGTCGGGGGCGTCGCGTGACGATGCCGGCGTCGTAGGTCGGTTGATCTGCTGCTGCGTCTGTTGTACAGGTGGCGTAGTAGGTTGTAGCATGGGTGCTGCCGCGTGAGTCGGCGTAGTCGATGCAGGCTTGATGAATTGCTGAAGCTGTTGTAGGTGGAGCTGCGACTGAAGGTTTCTCAGTTGCCTCTCCATGTCGCTGAGCTTCTTGGCAAGCAGATCGTTGGACGCTTGTAATTGGGCACAGCATTGGTTGTTTCGGTTGCTACCGGGTATACGGTCGCGAGGCGTCATCTTGGCTCGATCTCTTCCAGCTGCCGTGTCCGCACAGCTCACCTTGTCGTGAGCGGTTTGATCATTCCCTGTGCGTGTGCGCGCGCGTATGGCGCTACTCGAGGCTCGCCGATGGGAGCGTCGCGATTGGCTGCGCGACGGCGTGCGGCTGTGACGTGAGCCGTGACGCGATGCGCTGCGAGAGGCATGACGCGATGTGTGACGTGACGTGCTCTCGCGGCGTGACGTAATCGGGCCGCCAGCTGTGGCCGCCTGCTGCGGAAAATTCCCGGGGGAGAGATCGCACGTGCGTTGCCCTGCTTCTGCCTGTCGGCGTTCCCATCGGCGTTTTCGTACGACGTAGGGAATCTTGTAGCTGGCTTTTCATGTTTTGTCACCAGTTTGGTGGCCCGCCCCGCACAATTTACACTTGGGTGTTCATGGATGGCTCTCTCGGGGGTTGGGTGTGCCGCATGCCAGGCACACCTTCGCCTTTGGCGTGGGGCAGACGTCACTGCGGTGGCACCCCGTGCAGCAACTTTTGCAAACTTCAATTTGCTTGCGATAGAGACTGCATTGATATAATGTGTAGCCGTAGTGTACATATCGGGGGACTTTTTCGCTGGCAAAAGCGACGATGACTGTCTTGGAGGTACCGATGCGCTTTGCTCCCACCGCCGTGGGATTGTATTTAGTAACAATCTGTTCGTGAATGTCGCGGTCATTATCCTTGGACGGGACGCCTTTGATCACTCCTTTCACTATACCGTGTGCGGTAGTTCCGTACGCACTGACAGCATACGTGATTTCCTGAATGGCGATTTCTTGGATTCGGGCGCATTTCTCTGCGCGGGCCATGCTTGGAGTACTGATGATGCAACCATCAAGGCAGACGTTCGCGAGGCCACGAAGACGATCGAGACAGACGACGACATCCCGTGCATCGACAGTAAGCTCGCCCACTTACTTGAGGCCAAGAAGTCGATCAAAGCCAGGTGGAAAAAGCAACGCTGGAACTGCAAGCTCAGAAAGAGGGTGACCGCATTGAACAAGCCTATTGCGCAGCACTGCGCCCTGTTATGCCGGCAACAATGGCACGAAATCTGCAACCACATTGACGGCCAGCTCCACCAAAGTAAGGCATGGTCGCTCATCCGCCACTTACTCGACGACACCAAGACCAAGTCGTATCAACAAGATCGTATGGCCAGGCTCAAGCATAAGGTTGAAACCGAGCTAGGCAGGGACGAACTCATCAAGCGCATCGGCGCTAAATATCTCCCTGACCACAACACCGAGACGCACCCGGTATACTCGGGAGCACCGAACGACCACCTCGATCGGGACATCACGAAGGAGGAAGTCGAACTCGCCGTCCGAGAGTTAAACACCCGATCAGCCGCGGGTCCCGACGGAATCTCCAACAAGGCCCTCCGAAACCTCGACGACGCGTCGCTAGAAGCCCTTACCCGATATTACAACAAGTGCTGGCGCAGCGGCAGGCTGCCCCATCAATGGAAAAAGGCCAAGACGGTGCTCATCCCCAAGCCGGGCAAACCTCCCCACATAGAGAATCTACGCCCCATCGCACTAACTTCATGCGTGGGGAAGGTTCTCGAGCATGTCCTGGCGAACCGATGGCAGGAATACCTGGAGCAAGCAGAACTCTATCCCAACACCATGATCGGCTTCCGAAGAGGCCTCAGCACACAAGACGCCATGCTGCAGCTCAAGCACGAAATCCTGGAGCACGAGACCAAAGACAGACGCGTCATTCTCGGTCTCGACCTTCAAAGCGCCTTCGATCGCATCAAGCACTCGGCCATCCTAGCTTAGGTATCAAGACTTAACATGGGCCAGCGAAGTTACGCCTACATCAAGGATTTCCTAACGACCAGACAAGTTGACTTTCACGCGGGCGAGATCGTCCTGCCCATGAAAGGCCTCGGTAGTGTGGGCACCCTCCAAAGCTCGGTGATCTCTCCGTTCCTGCTCAGCATCGTGATGATCACCGTAGCAGAAGCAATATCCAGCGTGCCTACCGTTTATCACACCATTTACGCTGACCATATAACACTATCGACAACAGGCAGCCCTGAAGCCGACATACAACACCGGATTCAACGCGCCATCTCAGCCATTGAAGACTGCCTTAGCGGAACGGGTCTCCAATGCTCGCCTTCGAAATCAGAACTCCTTGTCTACACCCCTCGCAAAGCGGGCAGACCGTTACTAACCCCAACAGCTTGCGATCATCTCGCCCTGTACACCGAGACTGGCCAGCGCATTCCCGAAGTTTCGGAAATCCGCATACTCGGCATGCACATTCACAGCAAGGGCGACAAGACAAACCTCATGAAGAAGCTTGCACTCAAAACAACAAGTACCCTACGCTTTCTACGCCGAGTCTCCACGGCCCGAGCCCGAATGCGGGAGGACGGCATGATGCCATTAGTACAGTCTTTCGTCGTTGGCCACATTGCCTACACGGCGGCGTACCACACGTGGACCACAACCGAAAGGGACAAGATAGACGCCATGATACGCAGACTCTACAAACGGGCACTCGGACTACGCGAGTCCACAGACAACGAGCGCTTCTCCCACCTGGGAGAAGCGCTCCCCGACGATTATCCCAGCGCACAGTGGGACATCTGCAAACAAGATACGGCCAATCGCTGGCACATCCTATGGGACTGTGCAGCCATACAAGACGGCGTCAGTTTCACAGAATACCCCGCAGATCTCCAAATCGCCATAGCCTCAACCAACAAGTCAGATCAAGAGTGGGCCATCTAGCAGGTTCTCAAGGCACTCGAAAGGCACGGACTCCGCAATGGGGTGCCTGTCGAGTAGGGCTGCCCAAGAGGATGCAACGCACGGGCACGTTGAGGTCGGTCCGTCAACCTGGCTTTACCTACTGCAGGATTTACTCAACAAAGTCCTTTCCATCCCATCCATTACACATGATTACGCGTCGATGGGTTTTAAGAACTTTTTAGAATCGTAGCACCTCCTCACTTGGTACGAGCACGTCATTACGGCAGCACTGCAGTCGAACGTCGTTTCAAAAGTAGTATGGGAGCAGTGATTAGTTCGTGGTATCCGATATTCGTTTTAACGGTAGGGGTAAAAATCGGTTTAAGAAAATCGGCAGTCTGGCTCGCGCGAAAACTCTAGATACAAAGCATTATTCCAGGGTTCGAACCCACGACATACGATGTAATCCTTACTTGCCTCCGTGTGGCATTTCAAACTAAATCAGGGTGTTTAGCAAATTGCCTAATTCAATTTCCCTGACCTGACTTTTCCATGTTTTTCCATGACAGGACTGCGCTTGTCCTGTCTACTTGTCGCGGTCCTGTCTTTTACGTGCAGTTTTTTCTACTTTCATGTTTCCATGACCATTTTAAACGAAATTCCCTGACCAAACAACAGGCGCCATTCTGTGGAAATGGTCCGTGAAGCATATAAAAAGTGTAGAGAAAACACATTCTATCATAGGGAATTCTATCATAAGGAAACACATTTGTTGCAAGTGCCCTATACAACTCTCAAAATGCACTTTGATTAACTTCAGTATGAGGTTTGCTTGCCTTCAGTTACGGCTTCAGAGAGTATTTCATCTTGCGGAATAGAAACTTTAAGTTGCGCTTCAGCGAGCACCTGTTGCTTTTTTTCTTGATTGTCCTGGCTCGATATGCAACGTGAACAGCATGGTGCGTTTTTGCACGCGATTCGGGCGCGTCGGCGTAGCGCGTGCGATTTTTTGACGCCCGCGTCGACAATTCGCGTGCGCGGCAGTGGGAGGAGCCTGACGACTTGCCGCAATGGGGAGCCGCGCGCCTCATGGCGGCAGTTTCGAAGCTCTCGAGACAGCCGGCTGGCTCCGACAGAGATGTTTAGGCTTACCACCCCGCCAGGTGCTGCATGGCGCTTTCACAAGCGGCGAGGACGATGTTTCAGCGTTTTCGGCCACATTATAAGCTCCTTTGCCTCACAAACAACTTCGTGCGTGCCTTGTGCGACATTTTAGAGAGCGCATAGAAGCGGCCGCTCGAGCTACCGTCACCACTTCGCGGTCGAAGCCGCCGCCATGTTGCCGCCGCCGGCAGCACCGCGCGCAGCGTGCGGGTGGTTCCGCGGCAGCGTCAGCGCGTCTGTGACGTGCGCGACGAGTTTTCAAGAGCAGAACACGCCCCAAGCGGTTCAGGCTAAACCATGTAATGTTCCTTTTGATTATGTAATTCTGGCTCCTGATGTCATAAGAAAGAAGTTCTTTAAAGATTAGCTTCCTAAAAGCGCTTCATTTTAAAATTCGCTAGAAAAAAAAAAGCGCATTGTGCGTGCGATTTGGGCACCACCTACATATTCCCTCTGCGCAAGTGCACCCAGCGACCCAGGCCAGCTGCGAGCTGCGTGAACCGCACGGCGAGTTTCTGCACGCGATTCGTGCGCGGAATTTTCACAGCCGCGTCGACGATTTCGTGCCTGAGGTGGCTCCTTTCCTGCACAAGCAGTGCGTTTCTGGCTTATTAAATGCCTTGATATTAAATTATGACTTTTCTTCGTGCGGTTAGAAGCGGTCGTTAAAGCTACCGCACTACTCCGCGGCCGGTGCTGTCGCCATGTTGCCAGCGCCTACCGCTCGGCACGCTGCGTGCGGGTGGTTTCCGCGGCGGCGTCAGCGCGCCCCAGGCCTGCTTGCAGAAAAGCCAGAAAACGTTTCATGCGGTTCACGCTTTCGTCGCGCGCGAACGTGTTGCGTTCGGTAACTTCTTGGGGGCCTCCAACACTGGTTTCCCCTATTCTAAAACTGTGTGGGCAGGCCCCGAAGTAATTTTCCCTGACTGGTACTACTTCATTGAAAAATTCCCTGACAATTTCTTGACTTTTCCCGGTGGGTCAAAATTCCCTGACTTTCCCCTGTTTTCCCGCTTTTCCCGGTCGCTAGACACCCTGTAAATGGACAGATACATGAGAACGTGGCATTAACAAACTTGTTTTGACAAAACAGGCATACGTTGTTATTTATTTGAAGAAAGACGTGACGCAAAAAATGGCTGTGTTACTTTCGTATTTTCGGTCTGATTTTTTTTAATTCTATAGCTTTCGAGTTTTGAGCCTTGCGCGAACCAAACATTTCTTCGTTACGTCTGTTATTACACACGGCTGCCGCGGTTCCGGCCAGCTTGGTTATGAAAATAGGCGCATCTCGCAGTAGTGGCACAAGGCTAGAGGACCAGCCTTGAGGAACAGGCTGGAGGAACAGCAGAGCTGGCGTTCTTTCACCCTCCGTCGGAGACCCGGCTGTAGCACGTCGCACGGATTTCCATACTTGCCGGGGAATGTTTTCCATGGCTGGGGTCGAGTCCCGGATCATTTTGTCCGCAGGCTTCCAATTTTCCCGAAAGTGAACCGCGAGCACGCGCTGGAACCCGAGGCAACCGGTTTCGCTAACCCTGCGTTTATAGCGCGTATTCGACGCCTGTGCTCCCCTTTTCAGGCGCGAATGTATGTGAACTGGGGAGGAAAACTGCACACGAGCGATCGCGCCACAAACGCTGGGCAGAGCGTTCTCGAAGGTCGAGATGGCACGTGCAGACGCTATTTTTTTTCTATTTTTTAACAGCGGAGCTGCTGTGGCTGGCCGTAATGTGTGGCGCGTAGAGCCTTAAAAAGGAGCCCATCTCCACGCGAGGGGGACTCGAGTAAATGCGTCGCATAGGGGGTGGGTGTATTGCGTTAACGTTTAGTGTTTGGGGAGTTGGTGGTAGTGAATGCTTTGTATCAGCAACTTCTTGAGGTAGTTTGAATGAGTCAAGGATGTAAGGCGCGTTCGTAGCCTTCCATTCTGTGTAGGCTTTGTGGTGCAGTGGGTAGAGCACCATGTACCTTGCGTTCCGCCCGCAAGGTCGTGGGATCGAAACCAGGCTCCGGTAAGCATTATTTTTTTATATAGTGTAGGGGGAGGGGTGCGGACCTGTTGTTGAGAGCGAGGAGGGTAGCGTGATGCGGGAGAGGAGGAGTGGGAGAGGGCGCACCTGGAAAGGCTGTTGCGTACGCCGAGGCACGCCAACGCCGACAACACCGGGTGACATCGTGAGTTAAAGAAATGCTCTGCATTTAAAATACCAAGGAAATGTGGAAATGTAGGACTCTCGTGAGCGCGTGCCTCGCGGAGCGCCGAACGTCCCCGGTACGCCCCGTGGCTTTCGCAAAAAAAAATAATAATAAATTAAATTAATTAATTAATGAAAGCGAAAACCTTGAGGAGCGAGAAAATGCCGAGCGCTCGTGAGCGCGTCACTCGATGCATATGACGATGACTACAACTAGCACAGTGCAAAGCGACGACGTAGCATGTCAATAAACAATTTTAAATTTCTACAATTGCGTGATGATATGTCCTTAGTGCTCACGTAGAAAGAAATCCTGCAGCTTCGCTACGTTTCAAGCCTTGCGCAACTTATTGCAAGCTTCCCCAGATTTTTTTCTTGATACGCTGGACGGCGGATCTAAAAGCTTAAAAAGCTCTGCTGTTAAAAGAATAAATGCCACTCAGGAGTGTATCTGTGCATTTGCTTTTTCCTCACGATGCTTATGATGAATAGCAGACTTCCGCAATAAAAAAATGAAGCGCGACCAACCAAAGTTTGTATTTGTATTCAGTTTGCGCAAGAATGGTGTCCCGAATCTGTCCTATTAACCGAGTACTGACGAGCCCTGCCACATGCAAACAATAACTCCAATTTTTCGGGGGTACTATGATGGCTTTTGTTTTTACTGCACTGGGTATTATCCAACTAGCTCTTTTCAATCTACTTCAAGGGCTTTACACTGAAGCAAAGCTAACTCGCTTGCGCCGTTCAACACGGAGCAGTAGCAGACGACTTCAGGAAGAGCGATCTCAACGCGACCACAGCGACACTGCTACGTGGGCGACAGGATGGGGCCGCTGCGCCGCCGGGGCGAGTGCGCGCTCTTTCCCAACTGAGGTAATCTAAAAACGTTGGGCCGTGCGCTGTATATCATACGCACAAACACCCTTGTAGCGAACCACGCGTCACGACTCTGCCGCGCTCCCTCACTGCGCAGGTGGGCGCGTTGCTCACACCCCCTACCCCCTTTCCCCTTACAGTACGCACCATCTTTTGTCCTACAGGATGGATAGTTGGGCGAATTGGAGTTAATACACTGAAAAATGAAGGCGCGCAAAAAGACCGCTACGCAGAACAATAAATACACAGGACGACGCTTTCGCCGTGTACTATCGTTCCTTTTCTCGCGTTTGCTCCAGCTTGCTCAGAGCATGCGGGCAGGCTTCATACACGCACTAGCTCTGCGATGCAGTGCAAAACAACACCAATAGAGAACCAAAACTCAAATTTATGCTTCCTCCTCTGATGCAGGCAGTCTTAGCACAACAAGCAAATGAACACAATAAGACTGCTTGCACACCACTTACTACAGAACATACCGCGAGGAGAGGCCTGGAGGGTGTCCTTACCCCTAGTGAGTCGTTGGTGAAGCCGAGGGCCACGTACCGGCCGGCCGTGGACGCCTTGCCCCCGATGGTCGTCTCCATCGTCTGATTGTCGGCGCTTAGCTTATAGGTGATCGACAAGTCGCAGCGGCTGGCCCACTCGCATTTGCTCTTCGTGCTCGACAGCGTCACGCAGCTCTTCGTGCTACCACAACCCTCCTTGGACGGCGCTGCGGGGACATTGGGCACATTTATATATGCATCATCCGCGGTTTGTTTCTCCGCAGACACTTACGAGAAGATACAAGAAGGCAGCTACAGGCTTGAAGTAAACGCTTAAAGTTAGGTTAGTTGTTTTTTGCTTAAATGTACATTGCCACTCGAAACAATCCACGGACGGAGAAAGATGAGCACAAGATGAGCGCTAGGTCCTGTGTTCAATTCCTAAGAAGTCCTACTGGGCTCATGATGTAGCCATCACAACGACTGCACAATTCGCTGATTAGGAGCCCAACGGCTTTTAAAACACGCACAGTATGTGTATGCAGCCAAAGAAAGAGCCCGTCCCGACCTTGGTCCGAACGACAAGGGCTACCGCACATTTTCTCCATACCATAAATAGAAAAACACACATGCAGCCTATACGAAAAACCAAGAAAGATAACCACATTGATATTCGTTTAAACAATGGTCCAGCAGATCTGACCGTCATTAAATCGCAGATCCTGCTCCCCCCTCCTCACATGTGAGAGAGAAGTAATAGCGCTAGCGCGCTCCCGCCCTGTGTTAAGAAGCATGGACAGATAAGATGCAGCAGCGTACAGTGATACGGCGCGGACCCTTGTGATGAGAGGACTCTTGAAGACGCATAACTAGTAACGTAAGCACCGGCGTTCACGAGGGACAAATTGCGTATGCAATAGGCGCGGCCAGATAATCTCGCCAACACATGCTCGGTCTAATCACACTGCAACAATTTTCATTCCCAGCAGCTTCGGTCACCGGGGGGCCGCACACCGGCACGTAGTTCCGATCGCTTCTCAGTGCCTCCACGGCGAGCTGCACCGAACGACACACCTTGCATATCTCTTGAGGCACGGTGGGTGCCGAGAAACGTGCAATTTTCAAGCTCAGCCTCTCCATGACTCCACAGTTGCGTCAATAATTACTCGTTATAAAACGATAAAATCGGGACGTAGAACTCCGAAGCTGTTAAAACAGGCCTGACTGGCTCGCCGTAGCTGAAGGCGACGGATAGATTTCAGGCAACGTAAGGATCTTTCGTGCGCCGAAAATTAAGCACACTCGCGTTGTTGTATTTCGCTTTCGTTACGAAAACTGCCTTTTGTGTAGACAAATCATACTTGTAACCCCGTCAACGCGTCAAGCAGTGGGCTACCACGGACGGGTAATTATCACCAATTCCATGCCGACGAAGTTCACAGTACCGACATGAGCTGCTTTCACGGCGAAACTGGGCTGCTAATAAAGTTTAAAGTTAGTCATATCTGCAATTCACACGTGAGAAGTGAAAAAGGTTCCTTACGGAATCCCCCCACCTGGAAGCCGCTCGCGACCGTGATGTTGTACCAGTACTCGTTGTTCACCACGAATGTGCCCCTGGGAGAAAGCACCACGTCGTTAGCCGACAACACCGGTTCAGATCAATGTCATTTTTCAGGGGTGTAGGAACCTTAACATATAAAAAGTTGGCGATAAGCATATTATGAATACTACGAAACGGTGAAATTATTAGACGACTTGAAAGTTCAGCTTGAACGAAAAACAAGGGACTGAGGGAGGAAACACATACATCAACTGAGTTTACTAACAAAAAAGGGGAACATATATGCAAGAAACATTGCACAACAATGGCACAGCGCGACACTCTTTTTCCCGAGATTAGTTAACAAGATAATACCTAAGCAGGTCCAGTTTTTTTCTCTGCCAGAGCTGCGGAAGCTGTGCTGACACACGTGTCAGCTTTCTTGCTGATGGCCACTGCTTCGACGACCTCACGTGCGAGACGATTGCGTTTCTCGCGAAGCACGTCGATCTCCTTTATGCGCGCGGTGCATTTCGGGCAAGTGCGGCAACGGAATGATTGGTGCCCGGATGAAGTTGCCTTGAGTGAAGACGTGCCGGACGTCTACAAGTGTAAGTTAAGGGACAAAAATAAACAGGGCCTATGTGCTGAATACGCCAACTGAGAAGGGTGCATAAAAACAACATTGCTAGGACAGTAGCTTGGTAGAGCTAATATTCAAAAATAATTAATTTAAAGACGCGTACATATTCAGTAGTAATTGTGCTGACATACACAGCGCGACACTAAACAAGTTTTCGGTGATTATTTGCCACAGCCGAAAGCACTGTGCGGAAAGGGACTTTTGTCTACTCGGCCTCCCATTTCTTCCTTAAGCATGGGTACCGGACGACGGCCAGCTTGACACAGTATCAGTCTGGGTTGAACGTTCGACGGCAACACAGCCGGCTGCGGCCGATATGTGGAAGTCTGAGACTGGGCGCCGCTTTGGCTGAGCGCCGTCATGGCAGAGCATGAACACTAAAAAAACGCATACAAACGTACTTCACTGTTTTTCACACCTGTGGGGATGCAGTTTTGAAATATCAGGCGTTCTTGACACCCGATATCACGCAAAGCGGATGCTTACCGAACCACAAATTGTGGGACCCAGTGCTTCGTACCGATGACGTACTTACTGATCAACCAACCACTCACCAGAACAACCGAAGTGAGTGAGTGAGTGAGTGAGTGAGTGAGTGAGTGAGTGAGTGAGCGAATGAGTGAGTGAGTGATGAGTGAGTAAGTGAGTGAGTGAGTGAGTGAAGATGAGTAAGTCAGGAAGTGAGAGTGAGTATGTGAGTGAGAGTGAGGGAGTGAAGATGAGTGAGTCAGGAAGTGAGAGTGAGTATGTGAGCAAGTAAGAGTGAGTGAGTGAGTGAGTGAGTGAGTGAAGATGAGTGAGTCAGGAAATGAGAGTGAGTATTAAGTGAGAGTGAGTGGTGATGAGTCAGTCAGGAAGTAAGAGTCAGTATGTGAGTAAGTGAGAGTGAGTGAGTGAAGATGCGTGAGTCAGGAAGTGAGAGTGAGTATGTGAGTAAGTGAGAGTGTGTGAGTGAGTGAGTGAGTGAGTGTTTGAGTGAGTGAGAGTGATGACAAGTGAAGAATTCAGAGTTATCAATTAACTTGTCAATCAAAACCAGTTCGACAGCTCATGATACAGCCTTTTGATCAATATTGATAGGCTGAGTAGTATATACGCAGGAGTGGTAATATACATGCTGGCATTTGCTGTGCTTAGCCTACAGCACGCTGATGGCTCAACGGAACGTGAGGTTGTCAGGCGGCAAGGCAAGTGTGCGACAGCTGCATCTCGCGTTTATTCCTTGCAGAGGTAAAACTTGCTCCATGCCAGTGTTTCAAAGTGACGAGCAGCGTCACGATTGAGGCAAAAATCGGGGTGGGGGTGGGGGGGGGGAAACAGGCAGAGCTTCGTTCTGAAGCGATAACTAAGGGCTATGAAGCTATTGCTGGCGTCTTCCAACCGATTGCATAGAGTGTTGCTTTTGGTTTGCTGTTCTCGTTCACCATGCCTAGCTTTGGCTTTATGCCAAATAAGGCCCGCGGAGGGCTCGCACGGAGCCCATATCTTGCGGGCTACAGAAAAGCAAACTAAATGTCTTCACCATCACCACCTGCGCGCTTTGGCCTATATGTGGTGATTGTGGGTGCGATAGTAATCGTCACGTAATATTGAATGGCAAAAAACACAACCGCAACGTATGCTGTATTCGTCAGGGTAAAGAGAAAATTATAAACAAGATAAGAACATTGCCATGAAGAATCATCCAGTACGCAGTAGCTCAGAAATGAACGACCAATAATGCCGGTTACACACCGGCAAAGCTAAATTCTGGGCAATGTAGCGAATGCAACGTTGAACCCAGAAAGTTGATGCACGATTTCAGAAACTTCGGTCGCAGAAGATAAGATACGGAAGGCGGAAAGGACGAGCGGGAAGACAAATAATCTGCTATTTCCTTCTTTCTTGTTAAAGAGAACCTGAAGTCAACCAGCAAGCTGGTTTCAAACGAAAGGCTGACCTTCCCTTCGCCATTTTAGCGTTGATTCCGTGTCGAAAGATGTCTACATTGCTCAGAAATCGTGAATAAAACGCTGTTCAAATGTGACGCAAACAGCGACTGCAGTCGCTGCTTGAGTCACGATAAACCGGAAGCTAGCGAGGTAGTGGTGATGTATTGCGGTATAGAAGCAACCACGTACCAAGCGGCTCCGTCCGTTTTGGTTAATATCATCACTTGGTTAGTTTTGGGGCAGTGTCAGTTTCGGTGCTTTCCAGAACTCCCACGTCCTTTGCAGCTGCGGATCGCTAAGCAAAATGTTCCTTGATTGGACCCGTGATCAATATTGACGCTTTGTTGAAGAAAAAAGTGTTGTCCTTCTGGCGCTACTTGCTGGGCGCTACTCGCCCAGGCTTGGACGAGTAGTGCCATCCAGCGGCAGCCAGGAAAGACGTTGCACTTGCCAGACGTTTTCCCCACTAACGGTGCAAGTTTCGTTGTATCACCAGGGGCGGCGGCACCTGTCTTCACGTCTTCGCTATTTTCTACAGTACTTTAAATAAACCTTTACGACTAAGAGCGGTATATTCTTGTTCTCGGTGAAGTAATCCATCGATCTAGAGCAACTTGTATTTTTATTTTAGTGTCGCTTTAATAACAAGGCCCCGTTAAGCATTTCTGCCTTGACAAACAAAACATTTTTTGGCAACATGTCCCAACTCCTGGAGTTACATATACAAATGACATAATAATTCTGAAAAAGGAAACGCGACACTACCACGCACGAGAAACTCAGCGAACAACTTTCCAGAAACGGGAAACACCGCACTAGGGTTTCATTTTCCCGTGTATGTTGAGTAATGAAGCAATTACTGTTTCAGTAGGAGCGGCCTCTGGGATGAATACGTATACTGTGAATGATTCAAGCGCTCGAGGCGCACCGCTTGTCGGTCGTTCATCCCAATTACTTGGGTCAACGTCCGTTTATTAGTTTGCTTTTCTGCAATAAACTGCCGCTTTATATCTCAACGAAGAACGAAGAGATGCACGACAAAGTTATTCACCTGCGCCACTTTCAATCTTTCAGCTCTCAGAGGAGCAATAACGTCGCCTTGGGGAAATGGCGGCTGGCTTTTGAAGCCCTGATTCTCTGAGACGGCTCAACTTGCCATAAGTTACGAGTCTGAGCAAGAAAAGTTTGTGAGGCCATACAGTAAACACATTTTTGCTTTATCGGAGTGTCCGTTTTCAGCTCTGAACTCTTTCTTTTGCCTCTTGACCCGCAGTACCGCCAGGCATAAACGAACGACGTTATGTCGCAGCAGGAACAAAAAAAAAGAGAACGGGCACATTCAAATTACCCGCCAAGGTTTTGATGCCTAGTTAGGAAAGAAGCGTTACCACAATAAAAATGTCTGGAGGTTTATAGGCGTAAAAAATGCTATCTCTTGTTTCAAGTGTTTAAAATTCGATTACCCGATCCCGGTTCAGCGGTGTGCTCGACTCCGTTGCTTACTGCTAATCGACACTGCTCTTTGTGCCGTCTTCGACGAACAAACAATCTCTGCACAAAATAGTATTTATTGCTTCTGTAACTCACTGGAATTCGTTTGTGTTATGGTGAATAAGTGCTATAGTTGATTTTGTGCCTCCCACTTCAAAAATTCCTTATCGTTACCTCTCTCCTTTTTTTCCTCTCCCCCTAGTGCGTGCTTTGTGCAACTTCTACCACAATTGTGATATATCTTGTTGTGATAGATCAGACGTTTTAGTTTCGAAATTACACAATATTGGTCAATTGAAAAATTTCCTTCCGTAGTATTACTGGTTCCAGTTGATTTCATCATTGTCGCTTTATTTCTATGTGGTGTTTCCTTTCTTTTCCTGAGTGGACTAGAACAAAGGCTTCGGATATTTCTGATATCTCTATAAAAGTTGATTGATTGATTGATTGATAGTAATTGTCGGTTTCCTGAATATTTTCCTGAGTGCACTAGAACAAAGGTTTCGGACGTTTCTGATATCTTCATACAGGTTGATTGATTGATTGATTGTTTGATTGTAATTCGAGGTTTTCTGAACATTTTATATCAACCTAAATTAGGCTAATTTAGTTCGTTGCCGCTCCACAGCTGGACCTCCGGACGTGTTAAAGAAGACCTTTGCTCGTTCTTCAAAACCATACAAGGATAACCCTAAGTAGCCCTGGTCATGAGGAGCGCTGACTGGATCCTCCTGACAGCCGTGACTGCTTGACAACTAGCTTTGGTGCAGACGCCGATTATCCCTATACGCAAAACTACTTCAGCGCGGGGTGCCCTCACGAGGTTGCCTTTAGCACACATTAGTAACGATAACTTCAAGTCTTGTGGCTCCTTTTCGAAATCTGAGTGTAGTCAAGAATGTGCTCTTGTCACTTTTCATTCTGGGTAATTCTGACATGTACAGATATAAATACATTACATCTTGTGTTTACATCAACATGCGCATCTGCAAGTGTAATCACGGGCTCGCTCACTACGTCAGAACAAGGGCAATGATCCGGCCGGGTGCGCACAAAAAATATCACTTTTGGGCCTTGGTCACGTTCGTGTCTGGAATTCCACCGAATACATTCAGAAAGCCGACCCTGTGCCCGAGTCGACACCTGAAAGATAACCCACAGCGCGATAGCGAGCGCCGCTTTCAAAAGCTGCAAGGTCTCTGTGGCTTTCCTTTACGAGAACTGTTCAAAAAGGAGGCGTCACCATTGGCAACGGGCAATCACACGGTGAGGCCAAGATGCGCTGCGTGTTTGGAATACCGCTGTCGAGGTCAGAAAGATAAGGGCAGGGAAGATGAATTTCGTTTTATCTAAATAGCGCTTTTCCGCGTGCCCCGCGACTACTGTAACCGTCGGCTTTGCTTTGCTTTGACGTGTTTCCCCCGTTTGCTGTTAGTGTCATTATTTCTGTCGCTCTGTTTTAAATGTAGAGCATTTCTTTAACTCACGATGTCACCCGTTCTTGGCGTCCGTAGTTTATCTATTTATTTATTTATTTATTTACTCTCAAGGCCGAAGCATTACAGAGAGGAGCGGGTATACATCGTACAAAAAAATCAAAAAATACAGCAGATCAAAATTGTATGCACACAATGGCAGTCTGAAAACCATAAAAAGAAAGACTGCGTAATGTAAAAAGAGGCAGGGTGGTTGTAAGAACAATGTTCAACATGGTTGAGTCTTTGAATGACGCGCGCACACACAAAAAAGCTAACAAGAGAAAACACAGCGTAACTGAAATGGCGAATTTACGCGAAATGGTTAGAGAGGGAGTTTTTAAACAAAGTGACGTCAGTGATAGCAGCGATAGGGGCTGGAAGGTGGTTCCACTCATTTGCAGTTTTCGGCATGAATGATTCAAAGTACAAATTCGTGCGGGCGCTAGGAACACCCACTTTAAACTGATGGTCGTTGCGTGAGGAAACGTACGATGGCGGCTGGAAAATAATGTTGCTAAGAGACGGGATAGAATGAAAAATCTTATGGAACAGGCAAAGGCGAGATACTTTACGCCGCAGTGAGAGACTGGGTAGGTGAAGATTGGCTTTCATCGAGGTAACACTGGACGTGCGATGGAAGTTTGACATGATAAAACGGGCAGAGCGATTTTGAATCGCCTCGATGCTGTCAACTAGGCAGTTAGTATGTGGGTCCCAGACTGATGACGCGTACTCGAGTATGGGTCGGACTAATGTTTGATAAAGCAAAAGTTTAAGGTTAGTCGGAGCCAAAGAAAAGTTTCTGCGCAGATAACCTAACGTGCGATTCGCGTTATTTGTAATGTAGTCGACATGTGTGTTCCAAGAGAGATTGTTAGAAATATACACGCCAAGGTACTTGTAGGACGAAACCAGATCGAGATTGCTTTGGTTAAGTGTGTAGTCGCACGGTACATTATACATTATGAGAAATACAACGGGAAATTCGCATAGCCTTGCATTTAGTAACGTTTAGTTTCATTAACCATGTGTCGCACCATGATGAAATGTGATCCAGGTCTGTCTGAAGGGCAAGTTTATCTGCGTTAGTACGGATTTCACGGTAAAGTACACAGTCATCGGCAAATAGTTTGATAGATGATGAAATGTCATTAGGTAAATCGTTGATGAAAATAAGAAATAGTAAGGGACCAAGAACTTAACCTTGCGGAACGCCGGACGTTACAGGGCTAGTCGGGGAACAGTGGTCGTTAGCAGTTACGAACTGGGTGCGGTTAGATAAGAAACATTGAATCCACTTTAAGACATTAGCATCGATATTTAGCGTGTTTAGTTTCAGAAGAAGTAACTTGTAGCAGACGGTATCAAAGGCTTTTGAAAAATCTATGAAGACACAATCAACAGTAGATGAACGATCAGCGGCAGAGAATAAATCGTTAGTGAAGGCCAAGAGCTGTGTCTCACATGAATAGGATTTCCTAAACCCGTGTTGGTGAATGCTAAATAAGGCGTTACTTTCAAGAAAACTCACGACGTGAGTGTAAATTACATGTTCGAGAAGTTTGCATGGTACACTGGTGAGTGAAATTGTGCCATAATTCCCGGGACTATGAGTGTTTCCTGATTTAAACAAGGGAACCACCTTTCCCACCTTCCAGTCCTCTGGGAGAACACCCTCTTCTAATGACTGATCAAAAAGTGTCGACAGTATAATTAAGGAATAAATGTCAGTGTTTTTCAAAAATTTAGAAGAAATACCATCGACGCCTGGTGACGACGAAATTTTTAAATTTTGGATCAACTTGCGTATGCCGGCCCACTCAATGTGTACAGAATTCATCACAATGAAGTCGCCAGCTTGAACGCCTGGAAGGACGGTCGGAGTAGTGCTCGTAAAGAATGAAGAAAATGCATGGTTAAGGGCGGTACAAACATGTTCACTGGAAATTATTTCGTCCGTGTCGGTGGTAAGTTCATTCTGTTTCTTATCACCTCCGTTTACGACCTGCCAAAATTTGCGGGGATTGTTTTGCAGAATTGACGGTAACGTTTGCTGAAAAGAGGACTCCTTTGCCGCGGATAAAGCACGCCCGTATTCATCGGCTACATTTTTGTAAACCTCCCATCTTTCAGATGAATTAGAAACGCTTGGCTTGGCGGTAAACACGCTTCTTTTTGTTGGACAAGCGTCTCAATGTTGGCGTGAACCACGGTGATTGACTGTTACTTGCAATTTCGCGTAGCGGTATGTACTTGTTAACAAGTTTGGCAACTTTATTTTTAAGCAGCATCCAGTTATCGTTGACAGATCTTTGGGTAAAGTCTTCTAGAAAAACAGAGGTGAAATGTTCAAGTTCGGTGTTAATGGCTCCGTAATCAGCTCTACTGTAGTCCCTGAATCGCTTTTTACTTTTTTGTTTACGGGGCGATGCGCAGGGGAGGTTGAAAACGATTGCTTCGTGATCACAGAGGCCAGGCAAAACAAAGCGATTGCACGAGATCGGGGTGAGAAGTTAGAACTAAGTCTAAAGTTGAAGCGCTTGAATGTGTAATGCGAGTGGGGCACATAACAAGCTGCGTTAAATTGAATTGCGCGCATGTGTTAAGGAAGCAGGCGCTTTCAGAGGAGCCAGAGCCAGGCGATAAATGAGAGCTGTTCCACGAAATATCAGGAAAGTTAAAATCGCCTAGAATTAGAATTGGTGTAGCGGGGAACCTCACGTGCAAGTTGCTTAAGACATCATGAAAGTCACTGGAAAAACCAGATGGCGCATTCGGAGGGCGATAACATGCACAAAGAATGACATCTTTGTGATTTATGCGGATTCGAACGCACACCAATTCAAGGGAACATACAATGGGAATTTTAAAAGACATGAATTCCTCTGAAACAGCGATCAAGACACCGCCACCAGAACGCGAGCCACGGTCACACCTAAAAAAGGAAAACTTTTTGTCGCACTGCAGGATCTCACGGTTTTCAACTTTTGACGACAGCCAGGTTTCGGTCAAAACTACCACATCAGAGAGGCACGTGTTTACTAACGAAGACAAGGCATCACGCTTGTTGATAACACTTCTGATATTACAAAGCAAAAAACAACAGTCGGGAGTACAGGTATTACAGCTTGTGTTAGCATCTAGCTACAGTGGAGAAGGTGGGCCGCTGATGGCAGGATCATCGCGATTAGGAGGAATTGAGGGGTCAACTGCGTTCGTTTCTATTTCGTACACGCGATCTGAAGATGCGCAGTAGGTGTATATTTTATTGCCAATAACCACTTTATTGTATTTAAGAGAAAATTTGTGACCAGTCGCCTTGGCGAAGTCGATTAGTTTTTTCCGGGTGGCGCGTGTAGCCTTGCAGAAATCCTCACTGATTGATGTATCTGTGTCACGAAACTTAGACTTCTGAGACAAAACACTATCTTTAGTTTTGAAAGAAGTGAAACGTGCTATCACGGGCCGAGTTTTATCTGGCGAAAACGTTCCTAGCCTGTGAGCACGCGCAATAGCCTCGTCAGGTAGCTGCAAGTTTAACGTAGAGGTAAGAATTGACCGCACCTTTTCTTCAGAATCGGCCCATGTTTCTGACGCTGAATCTTCAATTCCGTAGAAAATCAAGTTCTCACGGCGAGACCTATCCTCGAACTCATCAAGACGCGCTTGGAAGCGAAGTGTGTTCACTTCGAACGGCGGTGGCTACCATTTCCTGCACATGAGAGCCGTCTTGAAAATCCTCAAACGAATCGACTCGTTTTTCTAGATCAGTTAAGCGAGTTGTCAAATCTAACACTTTGGACTCAAGTAACTTTTGGTTTTCTTTCACTTCGTCTATGGATTTAATGAGGGTGTCATGGCGTTGGTCAAGGTGTTTTGTTAAATCTTGAATAGCCAGAAGAACGTCACTGTTCTGTTTGCTAGCGTCTTGTTTCGTGGGACCTGGTTTGAGCTCAACGTCTCCGCTGACCAACAACTTTTTAGTAACAAAAACACACTCCACAACGGTGCAGGCAAGAACACTTGGGCATGGGAACAGCAGCAGAAAAAGGTTGTTTGAGCGTTTTGAAAAAAAGGGGTGGGGCGGGACCAACCTGAACAAAAAGACAAAGGGGGTTGTCAGCCGCCGGCATCACTGCTGCGATCCAATGCCCACTGAAGGGCGAAGGGTTCCGCCAGCCGGTTATATGGTCCGTCAGCCTTGATGACGATGTCACACTGGCTTCTGCGTAGTAGGGCTCCAATGTTGCGCAAGGTGGCCAACCATGATCGACGCAAGGTGACGAGTCAAACAAGGGACGTGCGTCGATCTCAGGAGCCAGTCGCAGTCGATCCGCGCAGGCAGCAGGGCACGTTCCAAGGATTGCAGCCAGCTGAACAAAAAGACAAAGGGGGTTGTCAGCCGCCGGCATCACTGCTGCGATCCAATGCCCACTGAAGGGCGAAGGGTTCCGCCAGCCGGTTATATGGTCCGTCAGCCTTGATGACGATGTCACACTGGCTTCTGCGTAGTAGGGCTCCAATGTTGCGCAAGGTGGCCAACCATGATCGACGCAAGGTGACGAGTCAAACAAGGGACATGTGTCGATCTCAGGAGCCAGTCGTAGTCGATCCGCGCAGGCAGCTGGGCACGTTCCAAGGATTGCAGCCAGCTGAACAAAAAGACAAAGGGGGTTGTCAGCCGCCGGCATCACTGCTGCGATCCAATGCCGCAAGTTGTCCGCATCGCTCGCCTGGACATGCCCGGCTCAGACGTTTCGCTATCGGCGCGATCAATATTCAATAGCGCGCCCAGGCACGTTTCAAGGACACTCTCTCCCCTCTCTCGGACTCAACGTGCGCCGAGGCTGCCAATTTTACTGCTGACGAGCGCTCTCTCGTTAGCAGTTGCCACAAGTGCAACAACATTAACGTAACGCGAACTACTTAACGTCTTGCGCCCCCGGAAATGCTCTGCATTTGATCGTGCCCCTCGCGAGGGGGATGTTTCACTGCGTCGCCATGCGAACAGTTTGCCACTTTAAAGTGCTGGTGTAGCGTGTCACATTTACGTTTCCTTGTAGTGCAAATGCTGCGAGCACTGCGTAGCCTCATGGGAATCAAGCATAGCTAGTTCTGCGTCTTTGAGATAAGCGCTTTAGAAACGCCCCGGAATTTCATGATTACGGCAGTACTTCTCGAGTTACATAATTAGTTATAAATAAATAAATAAATAAATAATTAAATAATAAACAAATAAATATCATTAACATAAAATTACTGCCCGCTACATTTTTCATCGGTCTCGACTATCGGCAACTCCGGGGAAACAGAAAAGAGACACAGGTGTGTTGGTTGCGTTGGGGGAGTCGTATGTGAGACGCCATTGGCATGACCATGAGTAAGGGCAGTCCCTTGGAATTTCCAGAAAATATTCGGCGTGTAGTTGTATCTTGTTTGTCCAAGAGATTACATAACTAGAGCTTCTTTAAGACAAATTACCATTCACAGCAGAGCCCACTGTTCAATCCGCAAGATATTTTATTATATTTTTCTCCGAGAAGGTAAAGCTAGTTCTAAGCTGCATCGTTAAACAGCGACGTTCACTGGCTGTCACGGGGCGGACCATAGTGCCGGTTAACAACCAGAGCATTCGTGACGGGAGGGCGGCCACCTCACTCATGAGTCCCCTCACTCCGACTCATTTGGACTCAAACTCACGCGTGAGTTTCAGTTTGAGTGAGCGCGAGGCTAGTGTGGCATGGTGAGTTTGAGCTTGAGTGAGTTTCAGCCGAGCGAGCCCGAGTGAGTTTGAGCCCGACTGAGTATGAGTACGCCTGAGACGGAGCGAGTTCTGAGTCCATTCTGAGATCTGAGTTTATTTTGAGTTTCGAGTACAGTTGAGCTCTCAGCACATTTTGAGTTTGAGTACATTTTGAGTCCTGAGTACATTTCATTGATTGATCGATTGTTTGATTGTATACGGTTTAACGCACCGACGCTACACAGGCGATGAGGCGCGCCGTAATGGAGGGCTCCGGATTAATTTTGACCATCTGGGGATCTTTAACCTGCGCCGAAATGAGTACATTTCAGTTTGAGTCCATTTTGGGTTTGAGTATATTTTGAGTTTTGAGTACATTTTGAGTTTGAGTACATTTTGAGTTAAAGTACATTTTGAGCTTAGAGTACATTTCGAGTTCTGAGTATATTTTGAGTTTTGAGTCCATTTTGCGTTTTCAGTACACATTTATTTTGAGTCGGAGTGAGTTTTGAGCACGTTAGAGTACTGAATTTATTTTGAGTTTTGAGTCCACTTGAATTCTCAGTTCATTTTGAGTTATGAGCCCGACTGAGTTCTGAGTTTTGCGCTCACTGTGAGTTTGAGTTTGAGAGGGCGCAGATGTGCTGCTCAGCAATGAGCCTGAGTTTTAGTGAGCGGTGATTCAAAAAATAAATTTGTGACTACGTTTGAGTGAGCTGCTTCAACTTTGCCGGGGTCGTTGTTTGAACAATAAACACTTCCGCGCACGTCGTGCCAATTTGAATAAATTAGTTTCAGTTAACCTGTGCTCCTATATTCTTCTGCGAGAAAACGCGTGTGCAAATATACTTTAAAGTTTTAACTAATGTATCTTTTCACACTAAAATATGAAGACAGTCTTTAATCTGATAATGCTAGACGAAAATTCTGGGTGGAGAAAGGTACGAATATGAACCCTTTTGGCACCCGTACAGTACAAAGCCACACTCGGGGCACTAAAAAAATTCATCCCGACACCTTATTCGATAGCTTTTTTCGAAAAGGGCGAAGCTACTTATTTTTCATTCTGTCTGGTCTGGAAATAACGCAGCAGTGTCTCTTGGTCTTCCTTCCTTCACGTCACCGTAACAATATTTCTTGTAGTTTTGTAGCCTCTAAGTTAAACTAACACAATATGAGAAATTTAACGCCACAATACATTGAAATTTGCAAGATATTAGAATATTGGACATCTAAGAAGAAATTATTGTAAAATTAGAAAACGTTTCTAATGTTTTTGTTAGAGGCAATTTTATTTCAAATATTTTGAGAGGCCTCAACCTAATCTCCCACACTAATCATCTGCTCCCGGAGACGTAAAAGGCAGTGGAAACAGCGACGTACTTGAGCGCGACGTCAATCTCTTCCATGTCTGGCGGCATCCAGGTGAACCAGAAGTCCTGCTTGCCACTCTCGTCGGTGTTGGTCAGTGCATTGGCGGGCCCACCGTCGCACTTGATCGGCCTGAGCGTCGGTTCGGACCATTCGACGAAGTGGCCCAGGGGCTCCGTGGAGCCGCCCGAAGTGGAGCGGAACTCCAGGATCAGAGCGTTCACGGCCACCGACGAAGAGCTCATGTTCACTGCGAAGGAAGGGGGGAGAAAGATGTTTTTTGCAGGTTAGATTACAGGGCAAAGGCAAACGACAGGAGCACGCAACGTCCATTTTTCTTTGATGACAACTGTGATCGCAACAACTCAACTTGGTTGCAGGGGCTGCTTTTAAGATTAGACAAAAGTAATCGACACACAGGGTGCTGCGTTCCTGAGTGATTATTTTTTTTTGTCCGGGATACTTTTGCCATGATTTTTCTTGTACGCCATAAATGAAACGACCATATTGTTGAAGGCCTAGTGAAGTGACCACCACATCACGCCATGAAGCGATGACTGCCATCATCATCATCACCACACCACCACCACCACCACCACCACAACAACAACAACAATAATAATATTATTAATAATCAATCAATCAATCAATCAATCATTTATTTAACGTGCCCAGGAACAACCGAGAAGTCTTGATGCTGGCGCACAAAAAAAGAAACAAAAAAACTAAGAATAACACAATAGAACAAGATGACTGTTCAGAAGAAAACTATCAGAGATACAATGCGCACAGAAATATTAGGACGACAGGACAAAAGTAGATTAACACAGTATGAGAAATAGCTAATGATAATGACGAAAAGTCAGATAATATACATACATAGATACATACAACAATGCGCCAGATAAACTAAAAGAGAAGGATAGAGCAAATTGCACATGTGCTGTTATCTTATATATGATAATGACGAAAAGTCAGATAATATACATACATAGATACATACAACAATGCGCCAGATAAACTAAAAGAGAAGGATAGAGCAAATTGCACATGTGCTGTTATCTTATAACGGTAGAAACCTTGGAGGAAAACGATGACTGTGACCCATCAAAAACATCAAGGTCAAGAAAATAAAAATTATAAAGACTTTGTATCCTGTTGAGGGTTGAGTGCTGAGAGAGGCGGGTAGTTAGAAGAAACGGCCTGCTCTCTCTTGTTTGCTTCCGCGGAATCCGGAAATTAACACTATTGAGCAGTATAGGACAGGATATAGTACCGTGAACGAGCTTGAAAAGAAAGAAGAGATCGGCGCGATTTCGCCGGCAGCGAAGTGAAGGCAGTGACAATATTTGAACGATGTTAGAACACGAGCCAGAGTCATTTTTAGCGAAGCGATGGTTGTAAACGCTTAGAAATTTTTTCTGGGCACACTCAACTACGTTACTTAAGGAATTAGAGATGCCATTCCAGATCACAGATGCATACTCAAGTTGAGGAAGACATATTGCGGTGTACAATTTGCGGAGTGGCATAGGAGAATTGAATTCTCTCGATATTCTACAAACACAGCCGAGAGAACGAAGACCCCGCATAGCAGCACGCTTAGTATGAGCTGAAAAATGCAAGGTGCTATCAAAGAGAACGCCGAGATCATTGATCTCACAAACCCTACATAAAGACACAGAATTGACAGAGTATAAAAAAGATACGCTAGATGATTTGCGAGTGAAACTCATGACTTTTGTCTTTGAAATATTGAGAGAAAGGTTATTGTTTTTACACCATTCTGAAAAAGAACACAAATCAGACTGCAACAAGCGACAGTCGTGAAATGAATGAATTTCCCTAAAGATCTTTATATCATCTGCATACAAAAGGAAAGAAGAATTGCGAATGGCAAAAGAAACGTCGTTAACATACATTAAAAAGAGGAGTAGGCCTAATACTGAACCCTGAGGTACACCACTGGTCACTTTGTAAAAGGAGGACGTTTGGCCATTGACGGCAACATAACATGATCTGTCACGAAGGTAGCTATGCAATAGATTCACAACAGCGGTGTCAACATCAAAATGAGCAAGTTTAACCATAAGCATTGAGTGACTGACTACATCGAACGCTTTGCTGAGGTCACAGTAAATGGTGTCGACCTGTCCTCTCTGGAATACAGGTGTAGATATTTGCGTCATAAAACTGGCAAGATTAGTGACGGTTGCGCGGCCAGGGACAAATCCATGTTGATTATTATTCAATGAGTTTTTCACATTAAAAGACAGTATGTGGTGAAGGGCCAGCTCAAAAATCTTTGACATGGCACAGAGAAGAGAAATCGGTCGATAATTCGAGACATCAGTTTTAGAGCCAGACTTAAATACTGGAAAAACACGAGCAATTTTCCACATGCTAGGAAATGTGGAAGTAATCAGACAGTTATTAAATATGCTAGTCAGTACTGGGACCAATATACTGCTATAAGCTTTTAGTATGACTGAGGGGATACCATCTGGATCACATGATAAGGATGGTTTCAAGCGCTTAATGCATTCGCTGATGAGATTTTCATCTAGCGACAGAGCATTGGGTGTGTTGATTTCCAAGTGTTGTTCGATAGTAGTGCTAGAGCCAGAGGCTTTATAAACGGAAAAGAACTGCGTGACAAAACAGTCAGCGACGGCTTGTAGTTCTATTCCATTGGAGTCCAGTAGTATTAAAGGCTCTTCACTTTTGTTAGACCGTTTGCGTACATACTTCCAGAACACAGCCGGCCTGTCAGAGGCGCTTTTTTTTAAGTATGCAATATATGAACTGTGATCCCGTTTATATAGGCGTTTACAAAGAGTTCGAAAGCATCGGAAATCTTCCTTGCGCTCGAGAGATGGAGTGCTTTTAAGCTTTCTGCGTGCGCGATCTTTATGCTTTAGAGCACTTATAAGTTCAGACGAGAACCAGGGGGGATATTTATGGAGTTTAGGAGTATATTGTGGAATATATTTGCGCATAATGCTTAAGATAAGTTCCGTAAGCTGGTCATCAACATTGGTTTTTTCAGTTACCATAGACCAGTCAATGGAGGATAAGTCATGGTGTAAGCCAACGTAGTCACCTTTTTTGAAAGCAAATCTGGGCGATTTGTTGATGTTATTCGAAAGCTCCTGTTTTTTCCCCTGACAGAGAGAGTGTTAGTTTAAGTGGTGGGTGAAATTTATCAGGACGAACAAGAAAAACGTCAGAGAGTGACACTTCAATAGGCTGATTGTTCGAAATACACAGATCTAATATGTTACCGCAAGGATTGGCAATAGAATTATGTTGTTGAAGGGAATTAAAAGCAAGAACATCTAATAGCAGGCCGCACTTATTCTCTATGTATTGATGGTAATGAGAATATTTAAGTGTTCTCCAGTCGATACCAGGGGTATTAAAATCACCAATAACAACAATCCTGTGCTTCCTATGTGAAGCTATGACACTTTCAATGGAAGAGATGATGTCAATAAAAGAGATTGGGGTAATGCTAGGCGGCACATAGAAGGACCCAATCAACAATTTTTCGCAGCGATCAAGGCTAATTTCGACCCATATTGATTCAGGAACAGTTTCAATGTCACTTCGGCGAACAGATCTCAGAGAATTATCTACAGCCATAAGTACGCCACCACCTTTTTGTTTGGTTGCACTGAAGTCACGATCACTGCGGAAAGAGTTGTAACTTGGTGGAAAATAGTCTGATGAGGGAATCTTATTGCACAGCCAAGTTTCGGTAATCACAATGACAGGAAACGAAGACGAAATAACATTAGCGAAAAATTCAGTTGGCTTAGTTCGTAGACCACGAGCGTTTTTGGTAAAAGATGTCCAAATTACACACCTTCACTGTCAATTACAGACTCTGAAGGATGGAGCATATCATCATGTAGAATCCCCGAATGGCTTGAAAGGAGGCAGGATTGGAAAATGCAGCCACGCGGCCACATTGAGGGGTCGTTCAGACGCTTCATGTTTTCTTCGTCAACCATGACGTAGAATGAGGAGTACGACAAATATTTTGTTTTCAGCCGCCGGCAGGAAAGGGGACAAATATTTTGAGATTCGATGTGCTTCTTGAGGTCAGCCGTGGCAGTGTCAGGGCTCAACTTTGAAACAAATAGTGCCCTTTGACGCTGCGGCCGCACAAACACCGACAATGCACACGACTCCATGGCTCCAAGGAATGCAGGCCTGTTTCCCTTCTTTGTATTCTTTTCACCCTTTGTGGCAATTGTTGTCAAAGGGGGTCGGGCAGGATCGTCAACGCGTTGCTCGAAGGGGATTGACGAGCTGGCGGCGTAGGGCAAACAGGGCTGGTCTCGGTGTCTCGAGGCGTGTCGGAGGGCGAGGGGTTTGTCGGAGGTTGAGTGGATCACGGAAGCTTGAAATGGAAAAACCGTCGGGGACTTCGCAGGCGCGGGGGCCACACGGCGGGCCAGCTCCTCACGTAAAAAACGAACCTCGGAGCGGAGGGAGGCGACGATTCGAGCCTGCTGTTCGGCTCCGCGGGAATGGTCCTTTCGGAGGCGCTGATTTTCTTCGCGCATTTGCGACACTTCGTCGCTCAAAAAAGAAATTCCCTTCAGCGCGTCGAGGAGAAGACGGCGGAGACCGGCAATCTCACCACAAAGGCTACCCGGAGGGGAGAGAGAGGAACCGGTCGGGAGAGCGCTGGGCTGCGGAGAACACGTTTCCGTCGGGGATGCCTCCATCTCGTCGCTAGGCTTAGCGCCCGACTTGGTCGAATCGCACAAATTGCAGCAAAATGGGCGCGATCCAGCCCTCAAAAGTTCCAGTTGGTCGTCCGGCCAGGTCACACACTTTGCATGCACACGTTTTACACACCTTTCGCAGCGATAGAACTGTTGTTTTCCGAAAAAAAGGCACGAGCAGAGCAAGAATGCATCCCGGCTGGGCGCCATAATAATAATAACAATAATAATAATAATAATAATAATAATAACCAATGGCAGCTGTCGTCGCATCCTCAGCGATCGCTCTCGCCATGAAGATTCGGGCCACGCCATTCGCGCCCGCTCGGTGGCCCGCTGTGTCTCTCCCGTTCCAAGGACACTCGCCATGACACAGCCATGAAGTGGCCATGGTCTGAACAGCCACATCAGTTCTGTCAATACTGTTGGCGCTACAGTGGGTAATCTGGAGCGCTTTTTTCACGGTTTCAAAAACTAAATTACGCTAAATGCAAACACCTATGCTTGATGCTCGAACCACTCTGTGTCTGGCCTTTGCACGTTTGAAGATTCAGATGCGCGAAACGAAGGCGCGATCGGGGTAAAATAACCTCGCAAGGTTACCTAACTGTTAAAAAAAAGTTCTGTTGTGCTTTAAAATGAGGAATAAACTTATCATTTTACAATAATCATTGAACCTGCAAGCTGCCGGCCCATTTTCAGAAAATACGTGAGCGCATTTATCCGGACCTCTACCATGACCAATGCAAGTGGTGCACCCAGCGAGCCACACTCACTCGCATGATTTGGGCTTGTGATGCCCAGCGACAAACTCAACGAGCATGTTTACGCATTACCAGTGCGGAGAGTGGGAGACCTGTTTGCTTAGCACCGACCCAGAAATGCAGATAAAGGCCATCCAACCGGCTGCCAAAGATGCCGCTTGCGCCCAAGGGCTGCAAGCCGCCACCTGAGGGGAAGGAAGCCAGGAAGGCTTCCACTCCACTTCCTCCTCTCAGCCAGTTTAGGGCAAAATAAAGTTGCTATCATCATCATCATAACCACGCGCCATAATTTCCAACCGTCGACCTTATCATCAGCATTACTCTGTGATCCCCGGAAAGACAAACACCGGTCAAAGTGACAGTCAACCGCTGATCGCCTGTGTCAGCGGAATTCCTTTTTTGTAGGGAAGTTCCTGTTCAGCAAATTCTCCCCCTTTTCACAACTTTATATCTGCATCCCTCAGCCTCCATTGAACAAGTTTGAGCTACAAGGCGTGCAACACACACACGAACTCGCTCCGGTCGGTGCCAAAGACAAGGTAAGAGATCAAGAGATGAGGCAGATTAGCGCTGGACCATTAAAATGGTATTGACAGAAAATCATTACGAAGCGAAGCTGAGGTCTGTGGAAGTAGCATACTCCCGCTGTGCATTACTAGCATCGCCAAAGTGAAAATCAGTAGATGAAAAATATCTAAGGACAGTGCAGTAAGCGCTGTACTAAAGGCAGGGCACCCACAGGGCGAGCGTTGAGTCCTTCGTGTTCTGCGCTGGTCCTGTATGTCGTCTGCCGTGAGCCCTGTCCCTCCTCCACCGTTTTTAGGTGTCTCACACTTTTAGTCACCAATTCGCCCACATTAATCCACGTAGGAGAGATGGAAGCTCAATGTTTAACACGATGAGCGGAATTGTACTCCTTAAATCTTCATCCCCGTAATCTTTCCACATTAATGTGAACAAGTTATTGAGAAAAGGCATAATATGGCCACTGCCCTTACCACAAAGGAAACCATTCTTTTCTTACTTCAGCACTGAGTATGTGCACTATTTGTCAAAATTTTCTAGGCCATTGCAGAAAGTGAATAGGCCGCAAAATATTCAAAGTAGAAGCTTACCTCTCGAGCAAGGCTGAAATAGTTTATGCGGGAAAGCTACAGAAATTATATTCTTCCTTATGAAATTGCTGGTGTACAAGATGCTGTTTTATTAAAAGTGGCTGTCAGTAATTTTATTTTCATGTAGCCTTTAATTCAAACCTGTATCAAGCGATGTTACTTGATTGCAATTTTTTGTTGTATTTTGATTTCTACGTAGTACATGTATGCACCCACTCCCTGCTGTAATGCCCTCGGGACTTGAGGATAAATAAATAAATAAATAATAAATAAATAAATAAATAAATAAATAAATAATATACACATTTCTGTCTTGCTGTCAAAAATGTTTTCGTCAGAATTCAACGTTAAGCTTACGCTTTCAATGCATTGTTGCCCGGAAACCCTTGGCAAGGAGCATAAAACTTCTTACAAAGACTGAACATTGTTGGCAATAGATTTTTGTTCCTTTCCTTTCAAACCAAGCTCTTCGGCGTCAATATACATTTATCCGACGCTGTGACGCCGACACAAACTCGAACCCTTTCAGCGTATGAATGATAAGAGCGGCGTATAGAAATCCGCGCTCAAGTATTGTCCGGTACAAACAAATGAACAACAGATCCCACGCACCGCCATGCTGGTACATTTTCAGCAAAATCGCTCGCACAATTGGAACTATTGCGCTTAAAAGCAGGCGTGAGAGTAGGGTTGCCTTGGGAACGATATGGCGCGTACCGTATGCGACCCGCCTGCGCGTAAAATGGCTAAGACGCGCCTGCGCGTCTCATTCCGCGAGAACAGCTCCCGGTTGAAATCGAACGGCTTTCCTGACCCAAAGCTAACCCTTTCTTCCCTCGAAGATACAGCTCTATTTCAGCGCAATCTTCGGGGATTCCCAGGCAATGCGCGCCCATCCGCTTGGATGCGACTTAGCGGGGACCCTGTGAGGCGCGCGGGCGTGTACGCTGTAAAACTCGCAAACAATTGCGAAAAAAAGCAAACAGCCCCCGGGAATCAACGAAGAAGAGCAGGGAAAGAAAAAACAATGCTGCTTCTCTGCAGCGGCATCGGAATTTCAACGAGCATTCTCGCTTTCCGTACTTCTGTTTAATTCTTCCCCTCCGCGATGCTTTTATTATTATTTTTTTATCGAAGCATCTCGTAGTCGGCTTTAGCTGACGCTAGCCCAGATTGTTTTTCTCTGCGGACAGCCTAATCTAAACAGACAAATGAAGCAGCCGTCTTCACTTCCCACGCAGGCACTATACGAATGCCCCCGGAGGAAGCAGCTGGGAAAACAATGAACTCGCTTTGTTGCGCAGAGCTGAAAGAAACCTTCCACGAGCTTTCTTTCCTCCACGCCCTCCGCGCGTCCTTGTGCTATTTGTTGCGAGCGCCACCTGCGGCGCAATTTGAAAAACTGCTTCGCTTTGTTTCTACTTTTTAGCACATTGGACGCGGTTAATTTTTTTTGAAGCAACGATTTTCAGCGGTATGTTGAAGTCCGTGCCAAAACATTCTCCAGAGCGGGAATAGCTGAAGGTTATCAATGTGGTCCACGGGCAAAAACATTTTCTTCACTGGTGCGCCCTTCACAGGGCGCACCAGTTTCCCGATTCCTTTATCATAAGTTTCCCGAAAAAGGCACAGTTTCCCGATTCCTTTATCGCCAGAAGAGCTTTAGTTACACTTTGTATGCATATGCTCATGTGTTTGTCACCACACACCTTTACAAGCGTTCGTGCCCCGTGCGGTGTCTGACCAATAAATTCATTTTTAACACGAAAGTGTTTTATGGTAGGATCCACCACGATCTGACGTCATATCCGTCATGGAAATGACATCGCCAGAAAAGGTTCTATTGACGCGACTGCGCCGAAATCCACCGCTGCAACGGGAGGTGCCTGGCATTTTGCCGACTGCGCATTAATCTGAAGCGCCGGCGGCTGTATGAACGCGCCATATGTCCTTCCTGTAACCTCCTTCATTTAGATTGTGCTGCCATCTAAGAGGGGTGAAGTGAAGTAGTGCATCACGATGCTAGTGAGCACTGAAAGTTGCTGCCAGCTGAGCTCGTCGCAACGCAACCGTCTGTCGTACCACGGCCGCTCTACAGTGAAACCTCGATATATCGAACAGCGCGGTGCCCGCGAAATAGTTCAATATAACCAGAATTCGATATATGAAATCCCATAAAAAACGCGTAATAAACTGGCACAAATCAATAAATGAACGAATTTTGCAGTAAATACTCACTTGGTGCTTCAAATTATTTATTCTTTTGGCTTAAAGTACTGCATCAGGGTAGCCTGGCGTGTTATACACGACTTCCTCAACGTAGTCCAAACGTTCCCCAAGCGACGGGCAGGTGCCCTCTATAGCGCTGCAGTAGCGCTGCGGTAGAGCCAAAACCGCTCAAGCCTCGGTCGAAGTCGGGAGCGGGGCACAATCAGCGCTTGCGGGTAAAACCTCGGCAGCGTCTTCGTTTGTGCGCTCAGTAGTAACCTCCGCTAGGATCTCCAAATCCGTCAACTCCGCCGTCGTTCCGGTGCTGTCATCACCGCCGACAAAGTCATCAATGCACATGCTTCGTGGCTCAGCACCAACAAAGCGCTCCAGCTGGCCCCAGGTTTCTTCAAGCTCGCATTCGTCTTTTACACAGTCCAACTCTGCTTCGGTCAAGGAGGTTAAATGCGCAGCAGTCGGGAACGCCCATCGCGCCACCGCTATCCTCGAGGGTACTGCGGGATAGCTCGCCGCCTGTCAACAGAGCGCGAGCGGTCTGGGCAGTCTGGGGTGGCGGAGTTCGATATACCCATTTCACGTCCGTACCAGTTCGAAATAAAAAATTAAAACTGCATGTGATTTTCCACGTGATATAGAAAGTGTTCGATATAGGCAATAATTCGATATACCCGTGTTCGATATATCGAGGTTTGACTGTACCTTGTTTCCATCGAGTGGCCGTGGTCGTACACTATTCTCTGATTGTCAGCAGGCCATCCCCAATTTTATTCGCGGTAACATCCCTCCCATGACACTGCAAATTCTCTCCAAAAATCTTCCATCAGACATTGTGACCCTGCTGTGGACACCAGCCCACACAGGCGTAGGCGCTAATGAAGTGGTGCACGTACGTGCTCGCGAACTAATTGACCGGGTCGCCATTTTCACTACGCCTACACGCGATGCCCCTGCAGGCAAGCCAATTTCCCTGCTGCAATACAGGGGTATTGCCCTGCACTGCCGCCTTCACCGCCGCCGATACCTACCACCGCACCCACATCTCTCCGGAGACAGGCCACATGCTGCGCACCCTACAAACACAAACCTGCCCACACAGAACACAACTGATACACAGTCATCCACACCTCTTTAATGACCCTACCTGTCCAGCCTGCGGGGCACTGGACACTCACTAACATTCCCTCTGCGAATGCCCCGCTGACCCGTACCCCCCCGTCTCCTCCCCTCACCTCTGGAAGCAGATGTTGCGCGACCCGGGGGAGTCAGGCCACGTCCTCACCAGCTCCCGGGCCTTTGCGGTACGGCGGCCCTGTGGGCCTCCTCCCCCCCAATACCTGATCCCGATGGACGAAAAAATGTATTCCTTCCTTCCTTCCACGGTGCAGGAACGCGGTAGTCGCACATTTGCCAAAGCGACACGCCAGTCGCCGCTCGCCAAGCACACCCGCAACACAACCCCGCTAATCACGCTCTTTCGCTGCAGCGGACCGTGAGTTCAACAAAGGATCCGCTGGCAACCCGTTCGGTTCATTCGCATAGTTTACGAGCGCGTGTGGTTTCATTCGGGTTTACACAGTCTTCCTACCCGTGCAATCCAGTGTCTAATCTTGATGCGTGTGACGGTGTCATAGTAACGAAGTATAAAGAGCGATGTACAAGTTGATATTGACGCAGAATAAACATTCAACTAATCCTGTGAAGGCACATTTCACTTTCGTGTTTTACCGATTGCTACGAAACAGGGATCAACCACATTTTTTTCTCCTTTACTCACCCATGATTTCGCCTATTACCACAGTTTTTCACACGAATGCCTGCCTTATTGAGCGAAAATTCCCGCGTCCCTGAAACGTTACCAGGATTCATATTGGCTGAGACTGGTTCGACAACGCGCGCCTCAGAAATCAAGCACGAATTCGCCGCTGCCTCACCACTTGGCGTTGCAGCCACAAGCGAGTCAGACATCTGCCTGCGGGGCACCGCGGCTCTCCCTGCTGGCGCTGCGGCCACTTGTGCTCTTCTCCGGGCCGAACACGCAAGAGCACTAAATCACACATTCACGTTTTCGCCTTCACTACTTTAAAAGAAGTGTTGAGGTAGCTTTGAAGCTTTTTTTTTTGTTTTTATATTCCACGTATTGTTACGTGCCCCCCGCCCCCCGAGACACGCCGTAAAACGGGGCAGGGGAACGGCGTCGTCTTCTTGGTAGTTCACGGCTGATAACGTCTCGTCTGGTCCCGACGGGTCATTGGCTAGGGCTACGGGGTTGGGGAATGGGCGCGTCGCTCACCGGGGCTGGGGCCGCCGACGCCTTCCGTGAGCGTCGAGGCGATCCCTTCACACGCCGAGACGGGGAATTAACCGGTATGGGAATGGAGACCGCACCCTCCACGAAAATGTTACGTGGTGATAAGGCAAAGATGAGACGAATATAAGACGATGGATTACCAATGTATTTAGATGGATGAACTATGTACAAGCGGCCATGACAGTCAGGGCTGAGCACGTGCTACATTCTGCTTCATCGTCGTCGACGTGGAACCCCTGGAGCTATGTGTCAGTGCCCTTTTCTGCTTCCCGTAACAGTATTTTTCGGGTTATCCTCTATTTTTGTCACGGCAGCCATTTTTTGTAGCTGTTGCTAAACATGCTAAACAGGCACAGAGTACGTTTTTCCTATTTTAATATCCCGCCTGTTCAAAGAATCGGTCCGCGTCCCTTGTACGTCTTGATTCAAAGGAACCATAAAAGAAAAATTACATCGAATTAACTCAATTCTTTATGTTTTTTACTGCCGCTTAAAACGGCCATGAAAACGAAATACAAGTTCGTTAAATTTGAAAGAGCTACCATTTGAAAGAGCTACTCTACTACCGTTTTGTAACTCACTCAGCTTCATTTAAGTCAGGAAAGACGTTGTGTTCACCGAAACAAAGCAGAAAATATTAAAAAGCGTTCGAATTTCCCGCTGCAGTGACGTAATGTGGGAAGGCGTGACGTGATACGAGCCAGCAGCAAGAACATAGTTATCTGTGCATTAACTGCACGTTAGCATTCAAATGATACAAGCATACAAAACTAGATGCCCCACTACAATCTCCAATTCATGTTTCTTTGTTTCTTGGTGGCCGCTTACGTCTGCGGCAGCCAATCGCACAAACTACATTCTATAACGTCATAGGCACGTCGCCAAAAGATAGGGAGTCGGCACTGCTTCATCTGTTTTCCTGAATACCCTTGCTATTTTTTTTTGAAGTTTGCTATAAAAATTGACACCGCCGTCATCGGGACAAGGCAGTTATTTTAAGTAACCAAACTTATATTTACTCCTCATGGCCCATTTAGGAACATGCGAGCGATTTCAGAAAAGCACCGCTATACTCTGATCGACGATTGTCACCAGTGATCGCCGTAGTGACAAACAAAACAAAAAAACTGCGACAAAATGGGTCTAAGCCTTTATCATCATCAGCCTATCTACGCCCACTGCAGGACGAAGGACTCTCAAAGTTAATCTCTCATTATCCCGGCCCTGTGCTAACTGCGACTAAGTTGTCCCCGCAAACCTCTTGATCTCATCTGTCCATCTAACTTTCTGCCGCCCCCTGCAACGCCTTTATGAGTGCTGCCAAAGCTCTCGACCAGCATCTGTTTATTAAATTTGTATGCAAGGTTAGTCAGTAACGCGCGTGTGGTTACACCCGTGTTTCATGACCGACGCGAAAATTGCTCAACCGCGGCTTCGCATACGAGAACGCACCATTATTCTGGTGTACGCGATCAAACGGTCATTTCAAATCTGGCGCAAAAGTACTGTCAGTGAGATGAATTTCAAACGTGCGTGTGGTTGAAGTGCGAGAGATAGATATAGGAATACGCATTGGTTAAACAAACATTTTGAAACTGACGCTACACTAAGTGCGTCACAACACATTAAATACATGTCTATTTATTAGGACCTGAAAGTTGGTTTGGTCCATTCAGAAGCTCGAAACTGATTTAAAAGCTTCGAACGGCCAATCAAGAGAAAAAGGCAGCGCAACTGCCGCGGTGACTCAGTGGCAATGTCGTTGCGCTGCTGAGCCCAAGGAGACGACCAAAGTTTGATTTCGGCCCCGACCGAAGTTCTTCTGGTAAGGGCGAGAGATGAAAACGCCCGTATGTACAAATTTTGGCGAATGTTAAAAAAGCCCATGTGGGCAAAATTATTCCGTACCCTGAACTACTGGAAGCCATACTGCACTTACAGCACAGAGTGCGCTCTTTTAGTCGAATTGGTTTTGAAATTCGCGCCAGCCACCGAAGGCGTACGGCGCGCACCATGAACGAAAACTGGCAGACGAGATGCAAGGCTGTGCTTTCCACGATATGCACGAGCTGGATCCTGCGCAGCTCCTGCTGTGATATGCACGAACTGGCTGCTCCGCCAGCTCGTGCATGTTTCTCAACAAAGTAGGAAGCGCAAAACGCTAAGCGATTAGCCTTAGTGACCGTTATTCCAACGACAGTGGGCCTATTCGTTCCTAACCTTTCACGCATGGTCCTGTGTGCGGTACTCCCATATGTTTAGTCCTAAATCAGCCCGATATACCTAGATAGAGGATGCCCAGGTGAAGACGAAATGAAGATAGAACACAAGACAGCCAGCCAAGGCAAGACAGGGCAGCCCGTCGTCATCGCGCTCGCCTTACGAACGCGATGTCGACGGCTTGAAGCAGGATGGAGAATCGTCACGGAACGAGGGTAATTACTGCCAGTCCAGCTTCTCTTTGGCGTCGTATCACACTCTACTATTCTTGCTTCAATTGTGATTGCTTACCTCTCCCTCCTCTGTTTTTGCTTGAGCCGTTAGAGCTCGTCCCGCTAGACAGGCATCCGGCGAAACGCATGAGAAACGTGTCACACACACGACACGTAATTTTCGTGTCACCGCACAAGCGAGACGAATCGCTCCGAAGATGGCGCCTGACACTTATGGTACCAGATCGTTGTCGCTACAAAACACGATGTCCCATCGCGGTTTCGCAATGGCGACGAGAAAAATAAAGGAGGATGAACTTTGTCTGAGCGAAATATCGGCAAACCACAACGTTACGAGATATGGCCTTCAGTTGAACATTCTTTCGCCGCGGACATGCCCCTGGAGCCGTTTGGGCACGTGGAAAATTGATTCCATGCCGTTGAAACGTATCTCAGGTACGTATAGTATGCAGGAGAGAACACCAAAAGCCAATTCAATAAGCAAAGGGAAGTTCTTGCTTGTAGTCTTGATGCCTCGGTCTTGATGCCTCGGTGTAAGGCGGTAAAAAATTTAGGTGGGTCTCACAGGTGTACATACACGTAAAGTTCAAGTGTACCAACGCTGCGGTAGACGGCACATATGGATACAGTAACTCCCTTTACGACAAAGTCGAAGGAAGCATTAAAATTTATTCGTCTCACCAGAATGTGTCTTATCAGAAACCCCACTCTAAAAAAAAATTGGCCACACGCCCAGGTGCACGCAAATATCTTGCTTCAAGACGGTGAATGAACTAGACTCACAATGGAGGACAAATACAAAAAACATTATTTCTTCCAGTGCGCAACTTGATAGAAGACTGCCCTCAATACGAGCCTGGCTTTATGCAGTCCAAGCGGCAACGGAGAGCGTACAACCTCAGGCGACAACGCAACAGAGACAGAAGGAGAACTCTTCGCTTTCCCGATGGTGACGCGGTGGCACTCGCGATGCGAACCGACGCGAACTCATGCTCCCGCTGAGAAGCGGCAGTGGTCAGGAGAGCTGCTACGTTCGCGAACAGAAAAGTCTCCGTCGTGGCTTTCTTTTACTTGTTTTATCCTCCTAGTTTCGCGCATCTTGCCTATAGAGCAGAGCGGCCACACAAAGTCGTCCTCCTCTTTTTATTTTCTTTTCTTTGCCGCAGGCTACGCGGGTTGACGGGTGGGATATGTGGTAGCTCTGTCGGCATGTCTTTTTGTTTCGCTCCCTGCGTTCCTCCGTGGCGCGAATTCACTTGGCGGTATGGTTTTCTTCTACTTTTTTTTCCCCTCTGGTCGCGTGCATGCCCCGCCGCACCCCTCCAAGACTGCCATGTTCGCTACCCAGAATCACCAGCAGTGTTGGTCCCCCCGAAATTTGTTCGTCTTAACCGAAGAGTATGTGCATTGCTGTTCGTCTTAAGCGAATAGGCTCCGGAACGATCGCCGGGTGGCGCTGCACTCTCCTCTCCGGGGGAATATGCCAGGGGCGGCCGCCGCTTCGGCACGTGCTTTTTTCGCTGCGCGCGTGCTGCATTTCCCGCGCTAGGAAGAGGGCTGGGTAAAATTTTCTTTCGACTTATGAACGCATACACATTAGCACGTGTCCAGCAAGTTCAGTTTACACGTAGAGTAGGTACTGGGTCCATTTTTGCCGGTGCTTGTCTTGTCGTCTGCTAGAGACGCGTCGTCTGCTACGCGCCAGTCGAACGGCCGAGCACCCCGGCGGTTTCACTGGATAAAGAGTGCTCATTGGGGCGAACCTTGGCTGGTCTAACCACCTCAGTCATCGCGAAACGATTGCGTCTGGTGAACGGCTTTTTAGCGCCCTCAGCAACGTCCCCCCCGGCCCGCTCCTCCGCGTCTGGCAAGTGCACGCGCAGCTCGCGCTGTCTCCCGCTCCGCCTGAGGCATCCAGCCTCCTACTCACGAATGTGAACAAAGCGACCGCCTGCTCCGCGAGCCACTTAAGCCAGCACGTACAAAGAGTGGCGGGAACACTCCTCACTAGCCCGAAACGAAAAGATGACACTGAAAGTGAGGCAAACCCCCCATATTGTTGCATGGTCAGCTGCCACGACAGTAAAGAAGAGGATCTATTCGTTAAATTCTGCATATTCCCCGCGAAAGCGCACCAAAAGGAGAGACGGTAAGCATAGATAACTGCGGTTGGAAAGGTGAAATAAGTTGACACATTTTTGTTTGTATCTGTGTGCTTTCAGTTTACATTACCCGGCTTTGAAAATGCGAACTAGTGTTCTAACGAGTCCTCCCCGCTACACTTTTTTTAATGCATGCTGCCAATGATTGTTTTCCGCTATAATAAATGAACTTCGGAGTTGTTTAGCTGGTGCAGTTCGATATCATCCATATATAACACAATACGTTGACATTTTGCAAGGGTGAAAAAAAATAGTTTCTAGCGATTTACCTGGCTGTAGTAGCTCTCGTCCGTCTTGTCATTGTGACAATGACATGTCATTGATTGCTGCGTTGTTCGTTTTTTTTCCCACATTTACAAATACTGGTATATAAAAGAGCTATACATCAAATTCTGCATATTAATACTAATTAAAAGTTATACGCCACAAGCTGTTCTGTTGTTTCCGCGAACTGTCACGCTAACCCATACGTGTACTCCAAGCGGGTGACAAACATTGCGAACAAAAATTTCTTCAAGGGCAAGTAAAATGGAAATGCGGCGCTGTCAGCGCACCCCTTAATTAGCGTGTGCCTTTCTAATGCGGTTTTATAAGATGCAGCTGATTGTTTCAAGAGTAAGAAATAACCTATTAACCATAATAAATCACGTTTATCTTACATTTCTTGCAAGCCTCAGTGTTGCTGCTGTCCAGAAAGTCCGGATGTCCGAAGCGCGAGCACGCGAAGGGAGTAGCAAACAAGAGAAAAGTACGCTGTGACAAGCTGAACAGCTGTCGCCTTGCAGAAGAAAGGAGCAACCGACGACCGCCGAACAACGCGTTTCCCCCCCTTAAAATCGTCGGGGCAGTCTTCCGGTCGAGCGGCGGGAAGCAGGCGGCGCGTCTAGTAGCAGACGACAAGACAAACGTCGACAAAAATGAAACTCAGTAACTACTCTACGTTTGAAACCGAACTTGCTGGACACGTGCTGACGCGTATGGTTTCATAAGTGACAAAAAAAGTTTTGCCCAGCCCTCTTCCTAGCGCGAAAAATGCAGCACGCGCGCAAGCGGAAAAAGCACGTGCCAAAGCGGCGGGCCGCCGCCGCGTACTCCCCCGGAGGGGAGAGGGCAGCCGCTTCTCTCGCCCGGCAAACTTTAGCTTCGTCCTCCCTATTGTTTTTTGCGTTGGGTCTATGAAAAACCAAATAAACGTTCCCAGGTTGTTCGGCATCAGCGAGAATTCGTATTTACCAAATTCGTCTGAACGGGATTTCCTTGTATTATTAACTAAGTTCTCGAGTACAACGCTCCAGTGAATAGAATGAGTACACGCTAAGAGACTTTAAAAGAACCATGCTTCAGATATAAAACCAATGCGAAGCTATTAAATGCCGCAGTAGAAGGACGTTCACTAGTCAAAACGTTATATTTAAATAATTTGTTGACAACTGGAAATGCCATTCGCAAAAGTCAAGTCAATATATCAACCAGAGTAACGTTCATTGCCGGGCGAGTTGGTATATTGGTTCATCTTCACAGCTCAGAACGTACAGCTTATGAAAAAAGAATACAGGAGTTAAGCTATCATGAGCGCCTGTCCTCTGTTTCTTTTTCTGTAGTCGTGTCCATTTTGTGCTGCGGGGATCAACCAACATATAGTTAGACTAACTACAGTCATCAGATTTTCCGTGCCAACTAGGGGAGGAAGGTCTCCCGATTGCTTGCCTGACAAGTTCTTGCCTTCCGAGATTTCTTTATTCCAAGTCGCCTACACCGCCGCCTGACACTGCCATAGATTGGTGGCCTCACACGAAGTGGACCACCTAATCATGTAATAAAGATATATATATATATATATATATATATATATATATATATATATATATATATATATATATAAATCTAGAGAAAGATAAACTCACAAAGCGCGCAGAAATAGTATAAGTAAAGAGTCGGATACACAGCAAGAACAATAACAAACAATGTTTACTTACGTAGCGGCAACGGGACTTGCCTTCATCAGAGTAAAGTTACATGATTTTGCGGTGAAATCATGTACCTTTACTACTGATGAAGGCAAGTCCCGTTGCCGCTACGTAAGTAAACATTGTTTGTTATTGTTCTTGCTGTGTATCCGACTCTTCACTTATACTATATATATATATATATATTATATATATATATATATATATATATATATATATATATACAATATATGTCTCTATCTCTCTCTTGCGTCGTGTTAATGGTTATCCTCTACTTCCAGTTCCGCCTCCCGGTAGCCACACTGATACTCTTGATTAACCTGTTATCCGATCCGTACATTCAATTCCCAGCCATAGCCCGCTTCCCCTTCAACTGAGCCTTGATGTCTTCCACCAGAATTTGCTCCCAAATCCATGATGCTCGTTTCGTATCTCTAAGCCTTACTTTTGCTATCATCCTTCTTCGCTGGTTGAGCTGACCAAAGTTTCACTCCAAGGCGCTCAGTCAGGCGCCAAGCTTGTGCCCCATAAGTCCCAATATGCCTTACGCATTGATTCTATGTCTTTCTTTACAGAGACGCAGATCACCTTCTGCTTATTATTCAAGCGTGCCTCAATTATTTTATCCGTACGAAGCTTTCGGGTTATTGCTCCATTACTGCCCTTCTGCGACATTTTAGTATTACACCGTCTGCGGGCGCTTTCACGTCTTCTGCCATCGCGTGACAACGGCATCCCAGCCCTTTCCATCTCCGATAACGTCTGTTATGTCAGGTCGAGTTGAGACAGTGTGCGTGACCGTAAAAATAACTGTGTCTAGACTGCCATCCCACGGCATTCGTATTTTTAGTGCTGCGCTAACGTGACTTCGTATGTAGATCGATGGTGTAAGATGCTTTTAGGAAAGAAAAAGTGACATCTAGGGGTTGCTTCTTATGGAGTGTACATGCTACGTGCACATGCTAAGCACTCATGTACATGCTATGTCCACATATGCGTGCTAATAACACGCTGGGAATAATGTCCTGACAAATGTGGACGCGTCTTTGCAAGCGTAGACCAAATATTTAACAATAAATTTTGAGTTCTACGGTGACTGTGTCAACCATACACTACACGGCAATGAATAAAAACACAAAAGTCTTGGATTTGTGATGGCTTCAAGGGTTGGCGATTAATTAAACGGCCGTACAGTCGACACATTGCTGCACCGTTTCAAAGCTTTGCATCCTTAGCATGGGCTCCGAAATGCATTAAAAACGAACGGAAAGTGTCCATGAGAATGTCGCACCCCGCATGCTAAATTTGATGGTTATGCATTGAGCATCTAACCTTCCCTCGTTTTTTTTTAAGAAGGCAGATAACTTACTACAATCGCCACTTCGGGCGTTCTGGAGACTGTTTTAACCATGAAATACTTCAGTTGACCTTCAATAGTTTGCAAGGTATGTCTTCCAACATCCAAAGCAACGAAGATAAAATGGAGTAAATGTGTTTCAACATACAATTCGAGCGCGATAAGTTGTGTGCAGCATATATATCTCAAAGATATTTCCCTCCTTCAACTGTGGTGCACACATCTACAATGATAAGTCAAGGCCTCCTCAGCGTAGTACATGCTTTCCTCAAGACCTGGCGGCTTTTAATAAATAGGTGATGTCTCGCTCGACAAAAAAAGACATGCGGCGTGGCCAAAGAAGACTAGATCGATTCGGACTGTCGGTTATCTTCAGTCTGCGGCAATGGGATTGCACAGGGATTGCACAAGATATGGCGCAACCCACACGCCCCCTGGCGTGTCGTGCTTTTAATTGCGCCGCACCGGTCGTGTACAATGGCTTTCCCCTCCCACGGCTCGTGTCCGTCGTCAACAACTCCACAGGGTGCCCTTCTGTTCGGCAATAACCCGCTTGGCCGTGATACTCCCTGCGATGCCGCACGCACCACGCCGGGGAAGGTTGTCCGAGGCCTGTTCTTAAAGTGCACTCTTATCGATAATTCCAAGTTTTACAGTGCACGTTATGCGGGGTGGTGCGCAGGCACGATGCACTATAGCGCTGTTCGGACCTTTTTATTTAGCGCCTTGCAAACCTTACATTTTACCATAGCAAAAACTAACTACTGCTCAATTTATGAAAAGCAGAGGCACACTAAAAATTTTTACGCCCAAAAGGGTGTTTCAGCTTGTCGCCGCAGGAGCACCCTAAAAACTGAATATTTTGCACCCTTTAGGGTGCTTGGATTCTGTCGCCGCAGGAGCACCCTTTGTGAAGCAGCCCAGAAGACAGGTGCCTTATAACACCCTTTTCGGCCTAAAAGTATCCTAGGGTGCTACTTAGCACCCCAATCTGTAGGAGCATCTTCTGCAAAAGCACCCACCTAAAGGGGTACAAAAAGGGTGCATCATCCTCGGTTCACAAATGGTGCAGCAGATGTGAGACCACATATTGCACAATATCACACACGATTATGGTATGAAACATTCGTGCTTTCAAAGCTCGGTTCTGTGAGACATTCCATTGAAGCTCAAGGTCAGCTGATAATTTTCTTGAACTTGCGTCATCGATTGTTAAAACATCAATTTAAAGAGTCAGGAGCCACATCTCAGTACAGAGTTATAACTTTAGAGGTAGTTGATTATCCAAAACTTCGTAAAAAACCAATTATATGTTCACTTTGCCGAACTGCAGTACACATCCTTCGAGCTTCACTGCACAGCCTAACCATGCTGTGCAGTGAAAGCAATTAGGTGTGCAACACTTCAACCACACAAAACTTCCTTGAACCTTAAAACCCTTGGCTTCTCAGTATTGCATCAAACTTCCAATCAAGGTAGCTACCTGCAATGTTTGGTGCCTTATTCTTGAGCTGAGCAGGAAGGTTCAATATGAAGGAAGACCAAATGCAAAATGTATAGTTTCCTCCGTAATGCGGCTCGTTATATAGTTCCCTCCGTACTGCGGCTCATAATCTACTTATAAAAGTTGGGTACCCAAGCCATTTATTTTCGTTTGCATTATTCTTTTTGCTTTACGAAAAAATATTCATATGGTACAGCACTTGCAAGGTTTGGTGGTATATGGAGTTTTATAAGCATACCTTTAGACTAAATGACCCCACATAGCAATAACAAGAACTGCAAACATCACAGAACAATGCATACAAGTTCCCTGGTGAAGCCCATGGTTGAAATGTAATGTCATTGTTCATAAAACATTATTCTATCATGAGGCTAGCTTGTACATGGTGCCTTGCATTATGTCCCTGCCGGTGGATGTGGGGTCATTTGTCACTGTTGCAAATGAAAAGCCAACAGCCAGGGCCCATTAGTTTTGGCTAGTATTACGAGGTGCCTCACGGCAAGCATTCTACGTCGATAGACTTTTTTAGAGTTGACTAGAACTGAAATCAGCAAAAGATTCTCTACGAAACATTCAGTCTATCCGCAGCTTTAGGGTTTGCTAATTTCCATACTTGGGTTTCTTCTGCCTTTCTTAACAACATTTTTCTTTTGATAAGAAGGTGCATAACCAAAAGCAAAAAGCTTTTCTGTAAACCTTTGGTAGCTATATAATTGTTACAAAATATTTTACTCTAAATATGGCAGCTTAAACTGAGAATATTTGCATTTAAAAACATTAAAATAAGTTTAAATTGATCATAAATTTTTAGCTGTTTTTACGCAAAACTGTACATGGGATATGAAGTGCACCACAAGGAGGGCTTTGGATTAGCTTTAGCAAATTTGGGACATTTAAGGTGCACTGAAATCTCTACACATGCGCTTTTTCACTTTCTGTATCCACCAGGAAAATGGCTGCCAATTTAGACAGCGATTCTAAATAGTAGTTGACGTGCATTTTAAAACAATCTCAAACATTATAGCCACAAAATTAATTTTTACAAGTTGTAGTCATTGCCCATTACACCAGACATAGGACTACACTGTCAAGAGCTTTGACATCTACAATGACGTCTACAAAGCAAGCTTATACTGGTAGAATGTTTCATACCATAATTACTGTGTGTTCAGAGCTCACGTGTGAAGTAGGGATACTGCTGCTTCAGCAAGAACCAAGGATGAGCACCCTTCCTGGTTCTGAAAAAAAATAACAGAGGAAATGCCTTAAGCAGGATTCTGAAACAGGGTTGAAAGAAACAAAAATGAACAAGAAATTCTTTCAAAACATGTAAAGCAATGCAAACAAATATTTATTTCAACTTCATTTCTACAAACGACCACCTCATGAAGACTGGTGATAGGGTATTGGCTCAAAAAAAGAGCAGAGAGCACTTATATAAATGCTACAGGGAGCCTTCGCAGCCAAAAATTGTTTGAGCACCTAAACTAATCACTGTTCAACAAACTCATAAAAAATGTGTGAATGCATAAAAAACCAGTGGTAAACACAGGAAACAGTTAAAACAGAATGACGGCACAAATTTGTCCCGTCGTTCTCTTCTGTGTCCTGGGTTTTCCTATGGTTTTTCATTCATTCAAACATGTACCAGCTAGCCCAGTCCTACGCCTTGGTATCATGAAAAGATGGATAGTCAATCCTTACAGAAAGTTGAAAAAAAAGAAAGTATAAAGTAGGTGACAAAATTAAAACGACAGCAAATTGGTTGGCTTTTAATTTTAAATGACAATATAGAAAATAATGGCATGAATGAAAGTGAGCAGCACGCGAAGTAGCTTGTTGCTAGCCCGACATTCCACTTTGAAGCAAAATGTCCGCTTTCAACACTACATAGGCTAAACATGCAATGAGGCATTCCTTTAGGCACACAAAATATACCATAATTGTTAAAAAAGCTACGAATTAGTTGAAAAAACCTGACCACAACAAATTGGAATTAGTGACTAGATACAGTTTCAGAAATACACAGCGACATCACATAAAAATATATGGTTACCATACAAAGATTGATCATAACAAAAATTCAGGACTACATTTATCAGACTGGCATCAATGTGCAAAGCAGCTTAATGAAGGAAGACGGTCTTCACTAAAAACATGTTAATATTGAGAGCTCATGTGCTTCCCTGCAAGTTAGGTGTGTAAACCCACTGACATCTTAACTAACCCGCCTGAATCATCACGTTATAGACATTGAGGAATTTTACGAATTGGTTTATTGTAGCGAGCTGTCTAGTTTATTTCCCTATTTTTCTTGGCATTTCGTGTCTAATTCTAAATTTGGTGACTAGATAGCTTTTACTATGGTCATGCACTGGTGACAACGAATATTTGATTTTACTTTAAAAAAATTTAAGTTTTGTTTTATTGCTCACTAGCCAACGATCTGAAATATTAGAGGCGCTTAAAACGTATGTTGGCATTTCCTCCCTGCACTGTAGTACAACTAATCATGACTTTTACCATAATTTGTTCACAAATCCTAATATTTGGAAAGTATTCAGCCGAATGAAAATGTCATTTCAGAAGCATGCACAATCAACAAGGCCTCAATGACTCTCACGAAGTGGTCCACTTGTTTCTGTCACAAATAACCTGAGTGCAGACACATTCCACCGAAGACGAAGGTAACATGCCCTCTTGGGTGATGAATATTTAAAAAGCCTTACGAGTAAATTTGCTTCTGAGCACGTGACATTGTGGCATTAAAACAAAAGATCCCTCTGCGGCATCTTTCACTTGGAGGAGCGCTTGACCAGAAACTTTGAGAAGCTGGAAAATGCTCCATGAGCCGCTCCAGCCAGCAGAAACGATGCAGGACACAAGTTGGTAGGCGGACCGTTGGCATCCTGCGATTGTGAAGATATTTCTGTTTAGTAGATGCTCTCCTTTTTGTACCACTGTTTATTTCACCTTTAACAAGCAGCTGAACTCCTTAACGTTCGCATAATAAAATGCTGCAATGCGGAACAGTTAGCAGGGTTACATCAATTTTGCTTTTCTACGAATTAGCACAATGTAGGTAATCTGCACACAACTACAATCAAACTACAATTTTCATCTACTTCACTGCTAACATCAGCGTTTGACTGCTCAAGCACAAATACAGGTTAGACATGTGAGCAATCTCCTAAACTTATCCCCACAAACTGAACAATCAGGCATCAGAAATCGGCAAGGAAGGAGGTGTCACCTTTAAATGGCACTTTTTTCGTTCGAAACTTAAACAACACCCGGAAGCTTGAAGCGTGTGAGGGGGGTCTTTCACGCTGACAATGTCAGAACATAGCTTGCTAGTGGGAACGTGCACGATGTGCACAATGTGTTTCTTGAAAATGCGTGCAAAAGCTTGATTGATGTGCAGGACGAGAATTGCCACACGTTTTGACACAGGCCTTGTGGACGCTTCTGCCTGCTAATGTCAATGCGGATTCCTGCTAGTCGCCCTCTGCGCTTCTTTCTGAATATAATGCTTTAGGCAGCCACAAGGACTGCATCAAAACGTGCAGCAATTACCTACGTCCCACACATCGGTGAAACTCTCGCACACATTTCCAAGAAACGCAGTGCATACATCGTGCAGTTGCCCACTAGCAAGCTGTGTTCTGAGATTGTCAGCGTGAAAGACCGCCTCTCACGCTCGAAGCTTCCGGGTATTGTTTATTAGATTCCATGCGCTGATTGCAAATCAGTGTACATTGGCGAAACAGGCAATCTGCACAGAAGATTAACACAGCACTGGAACGAAGTGAACAAGGGCCATGCAACAACAAGTCCACTGGCAGAGCACCGTGAGAGGACGGGACACGTGGTCAACTGGAACAAGACAAAATTACTGACAACTGAGTGCAATCTATCTTCTCGATTACTGCTCGAGTCTCTCATCGTTCAGACGATGCCCAACATTAACAACATAATGGATGGCAATCTGTGCCATATCTATGCAAACTCATTGTGCTGCGTAATGCCCAATATATAGCTTCGTTTTCCACGACACATGCTCACCGTGAACAAGCACCAAACCGTTAATGGATTTCTTGACTTGGTCAGTGACCTACGTTTCATCACTGCAATATTGCTTTTACCTGCCTACACGACATTCCGTCGAACACTGGACTACACCACATGAGCCATTGCCGTTCTTAACCTGCACCAGAGTATATAACCTCTCACTACTGCTATGAGATAGACCCATAAACGCACTTCAGTATGGCCTTGATATTTAGCTCTTGGAAACATTATGTATAATTTCACCTTTATGTTGCACCTGCTACAGCAGCTGGTAATATTAACCTGCACCAGAGTATATAACCTTTCACTACTGCTATGAGATAGACCCATAAACGCACTTCAATATGGCCTTTATATTTAGCTGTTGGAAACATTATGTATAATTTCACCTTTATGTTGCACCTGCTACAGCAGCTGGTAATATACCAAAAACATGAAAAAAAAACGGTGGATTAACATTCCAAAGCTACACTTGGTATATGGGGAGCACTGTAGCGGAAGGTTTAGCATAAATTTTGACCACCTGGGTATTTTTGTGCGCACCTAAATCTCAAAACACGGGCGTCTTTACGTGTTGCCTCCATCTGAAAAGCGGCCACACCAAGCGGTATCTAACCGGCATTCGCCTCCACATCACACCACCTTAGCCACTGCAGTGGGTTAAACATATGAAATAAAGCGAGTTTTGGAGTGCAAATGAAAATAATAATCACACGTCTTATTTTCCCAATCGATCTACCTTTTGAAATCCACCATGCAATCCCCCCTCCCCTACCGGCCTACCAAAACACCTTTGTCTCAAGAGGTAATCAGGCTGTTGTGAATGAAGTAAGTATTTACAATTCGAGACTTGCCACCATTAAAGTCATGCACTTTGTTTTAGAGATAAGCGACATTAGCCATTTGCAGCACCAGGAGTTAATTGTGTTAAGATCAGAGTGAAAGCATTGACGGTAGTAGTTGAAAGAAATTGTGTGATAAATTACAACATCATCTGCAAATAGACCTACATGGGAGGATATGCAACATGGAAGATAGACAGGACCAAGCAACCTGCCTGGGGGGACAACAAAGTGGCACGAGCAAAAGAAGTATATAGTTATTAGAAGTAAACTGCATTTGAGAAGAATGAAAATCTTTCGCTCAAGTGAGGACATTAGGATGAAGTTTGAGAAGTAGTCTGTGGTGTGCAATGCGATTGAATGCTTTAGAAAAATCGAGAAAAACTACCGCAGTTTGTAAGCCTGCGTCAATGGATCAATGTAGATCGTGAACAAATCCTGAAAGTTGTGTTTCTCAAGTAACCCTTGTGAGAACCGTGGTGATACTCGAATGTGATATTGTGATTTTATAAATAATTAGCGACCTGAGAGTGGATAAATGTTTCCCGACCTTGCATATGGTGCTTGTTAGGGAAATTTAATGGTGAAGTACCGTCTTCCTGATTTAAAGATTGGTGCTACCTCGACTATCTTCCAACCATTGAGAATAGTGCCTGTCATGAGAGACTGCGAAAAAAGCGGTCAGAATTCTACAGACTGCGGGATGTACTTTTCGGTATAGTATGATTAATACCAGTATGATCTGAAGTACACCAGTTTGTATTGCAAGTTCAAAACCATATCGAAAGATCCTAAATGGTTGCTTGGCTTGATTACATACGAATACTTGCTTCAAAGTCAGTTCAATTTCTCTTCTTGCCCTTTAGTCATCGGCCCCAGATTCTCTTAATATCTCTGCTAAGCAATGACACGCTCCAAACGCACAGCACTGCTAACAGGTATACATCATGGCAGGTTCCACAACATGCAATAACTAACCTGAAAGTACATAATCGGTGGGTGCACCGATATGGCAGCAGTGCCTGTACCGATGTGTCGAGCAAATGCGCTGACTTCTGAACGGGTGGTCCAAGCGGCCAGATGATGGATGAATGACCATTCCTGGCAGCAAAGCGTACGGAGCACCAACGAAAGGCCAGGCAGTACTTGGGTACAGCAGGTGCAGTGTCGGTTGGCCAAGGGAGGCCCTGGCAAAGCCTCTGAAACTGGACTGGAAGGCAGCTGACCCAAGACAGCCAGCAGCAGCACCTGCAGGTGCATAATCTGTGAGTGTGCTGACACTTGTTGAAATACAAGAGCACACACAAAGCACGAATGCTTACATCAAGTAGATTTTTAATCATTTAAAGACAGTAACCTCCAAGGCACTAATAAGAACATTCCCGGAACACCCCAAGTGAAATTTAGGTCACAGTAAGAATGTATTTATTAGACCCACAGGTACTGTGAGTGGGGTATGCATGATATATGCAAAGCTTACTGCTGAGCTAATTTGCATGGAATGCATGCTAGCAGCTCATCTGTATCCCTTGCTTTCAATCGGAACTGGTGTGTGATAGTTGAGGCTCCTCCATTTCAATGTCTGACTTGTATCTGCACGTTCAATTCTCCAATATAAATCGAGTTGAGTGAGTGCCTACAGCTTTCTTGTTAGTCTCTGTATGGCCTGCGGTTTTGCGAAAATGAGAACTTGCGAATTCGCTCAATTTTCTGCACTAATCTAAACAATACATATGCCTCTGATATCAAGCCCCAGACTTCCCGAGAGCTACTCTGACGGAATCGGCAGGCGCCTCGTAGGCGTTGTGAAATCTCCCCCACTACACCGAGACTATGCTAACTCCCTGCGAGGCCACATGCGCGCATTTCACCTTCAATTTGCACGTATGTGAATTCTTCGCGGCCCAAGACCGCGAGGCGTACGGTCGCCGGTCTCGCGAGCGCAATAGCTGCGAAGCGCACTGCACGGAATTCGTGTAGGGGGAGGGGGGGGGAGATTTCACAACACCTACGAGACGCCAGCCAAGGAATCAAGTGTACGCTTTTTCACATGCACTTCCAGGGAACCTCCTGTTCATGTTATTTCTTGGTATACCGCGGGTATTCACGAGGGAGGACTAATCACAGCGTTGTGCCACTCACGCGAAATTGCGACTGCGATCTGCAACCGCAAAGGCACTGTTTGAGAGACACATAAACAAACGCCCCGGTGTTAAAGAGCCTTGCGTGATGTGAAATTATTAGCAGCCGTGTACCACAGCGCGAGCATCGTAGCCAAGGTCTAGCTTCAGCGTAAATTGATGCTGACTTCTGCGGAAACAGTGGACTGGGTGCCACACAAGTATACTAACTCACGTAGGCTCTCAGAGCAAACGAGATGGGGGTCTAGCGAATTACTGACCATAACACCAGAACTCGTTCCAACCAAATACAGAATAATAAAAAATGCGTACTTACCGAGCAAAAAACGATGTTTCCAACGTACAATTCTCCTTCACTGTCGTCTTCATCTCGCGGACACACGAACATGCTTTGTTCTGATGCAATGTCATCCACTTTTGACGCGCAGTATTTTATCCGGCGATGATCGTTCTTCCGGGGTCCCCATGTTCAACACACGCGTAGGTTGGAAGGGTAGACATCACCCATAAAGCTTTTATAACTATGATTTAAGCTTGAAATAGATAAAACTTATCAAATTACGCCAGCAACCACTCGGCACAAAACGCCATAAAAAAACACACAAAAAGTGAGAGATAGTTGCCAGACTTCAAATGCAGCACCTCTATGTTTGACGGAAATTGTGTTAGTACTGTAATGTTGGTAATCATCTTGCTACTTTCAAAGTCTAAAATGTGTTTATAACTTAAATTTAAGGTTTCTAAACACAAAAATTGAATACACATAAAGTAATTGACATATATACTGATATTGTAAAGAGGTTTTGACGTTTGTTTTGGTTTTGTTTTCACGGCGGGCTTCTCAAGAGAGAAGGTGCGAGAAAACGAGCTAATTTGGGTTTAGGAAGAGGGCGGTAAATGTCGGCGTGTTAGAAAGCAAAGAACAGGCGCTTACCCTGGTCGTAAAAAAAAGGGCTAATAAAAATCTCACCTTAAAAAAAACAGGTTCGACGAGGAATCGAACCATTGACCTACAAAACAGTAAACGGGCGCGTTAACACTCAGCTATCTCGGCGGGCGGTATTTGGGCCGCCTAAAACAACTCTATACTTACGTAAGTTGTCAACAAATATTGTCGCTTGTGTCTAGTTTATGCTGCATTTTTGAAATTCTGGCTGTCCTAACGCTTGTTTCTCACGCACCGGTCTTGCAGACGAGGCCGCATCGCTAGCGCTGCAAGCGATTGAGCCAAAGCTCCCTTATTTGACTCAAGAAAAACTATCGCAGTCAACCCGACCTTTTCTGCGCAAGCCACGGTAGCCACGAAATAAATGGAATGTGCCGTTAGAATTATGGCGTTGATAACGCTTGTTTGTCCGGCACCGTCTTGCAGACAAGCAACGTCGCGCTAATACTACAAGCGATGTCACTCCTGGCATGTCAGGCGCATCAAACCCGTCGTGTAAAACGACTGCTAACAGTGCGAAAACCTCTGAGTTTGTAACAAGTGGGGATTATTAGAGAGCGACCGAAGCATGCGGTGGCGGCGACGTAATAGGTACAGCAAACAGGTAGGCAGAACGGCAGCGACGAGCGAAAATGATTTTACACGACCGCCCCCGTCGGCCTGCGCAAAAAAGGAAGATAGAACCCTGCATACACGCCCTCGAAGAAAGCTGTACAGCCGATTCAGTTTGTTGTGGACGAAGAGCAACCGAGGCTGTAGCCACAAACGATTGTGCTTGCCGTGATGAGAGCCAAGGCATATCTTCACATCGTTATGTTATCGTCCGTCCGACTGTTACTTATTGAAGGAAAAATTCAGAACACAAACGTTGACGTCTAGCGTCTATGCCAGACATAGACGCTGCTGTTTAGGCCCTAAAAACTAGAAATTGTACACAAATTTAGCCAGTTTTGTTTGGAAGTATGTGTATAAAAGGTACCATTCTGTTGTAAAGAGCGGCGTGCGGCTCCACCGCTCACCACCCGTTTCAATTTGGCCCCGCGGCGTCCTGGAAGCAGACGACGCACCTCCGTTGCTATAGCGACGGGGCGCATGTGCAGAGAGCAGTGGAAGTGCGATCAAGTGCCAAACATCCCCCTCGCGAGGGGCACGATCAAATGCAGAGCATTTCCGGGGGCGCACGACGTTAAGTAGTTTGCGTTACGTTAATGTTGTAGCACTTGTGGCAACTGCTGACGAGAGAGCGCTCGTCAGCAGTAATTTGAATGAGTCAACGATATAAGGCGAGTTCGTAGCGTCCCATTCTCTGTCGGTTTTGTGGCGCAGTGGGTAGAGCACCATGTACATTTCCGCCCGCAGGGTCGAGGGATCGAAACCTGGTGCCGGATAGAATTTTCTTTTATATAGTGTAGGGGGAGGGGTGCGGACTACAACTACGGACGTCAACGCGGGTGACATCGTGAGTTACTGAAATGCTCTGCATTTAAAACCACCTTCAGGGCGTCTGTCGGTTCTGTCTGATGGCGCGCTCGCGCCGCTGATTACGAACAAGGCGTCTGTTGGCGTGCACTGATCGTGTTGGCGAGCCGGTAAACGCCATCACGGTTAAACTCCCTGTTGGAAGACTACGCTGTTGGGACGATAGAGTGCCGACAGAGCTTCTTATTGGCCCCACAAACGCCATCAAGGTTAAACTCCCTGTTGGAAGACTAGGTTATTGAAACGATAGAGTGCCGACAGAACTTCGTATTGGCCCCACAGGCGTGCTGTGAGCCCAACAAGAACGTCTTGTTGGACTTTTTGCCCGGGGCATAATAATACGGGATCAAATTCTTAGGTAAATTCGATTTCGTGGAGGACACCTATGCCTCGCGTGAAAGTTTTATTTATAGGACTACAAAAGGCATTTTGTAGCCTTCCCTTCCCGTGAACCCAGACATCGAAACGAACCTTGTGATACACTCGAAGAAGTAGATTAGTGCAGAGTGGAATTTAAACATTCAGCACGTTTTGTTCAATTTACAAACAGCAATATTAGAGCATTTCCCCTGGTCTATGTGGAGAGTTCATATATAAACCTCTCAACGGGAGGTGAAATAGTGCAATGTGCGGTGTAAACATTTAGCCTGTTTTTGTGCCAATTTGCATGCTTGCATTCACACACCGTTCTTTTAGGCACCCTAACGATAGGGTGCCGTGGTAACACCCCAATCGAGAAGAAATACTTTTTAGCACCCCTTTAACGGTCGTAGCACCCTTTGAAACTGTTGATTACACCCTTGAATTTTGGCACCCTCGAGGTGGGTGCCCGAGCAATATTTGGGCGCTTAAAAGGTGCAAAAAGGGTGCAAAATGTTCTGTACACCCTTCTAACACCTTAAAACGTGTAAAACTGTTAAGATTTGCACCCCTTAATTTGTGGCACCCTCATGATTGGGTGCCGGAGCAAATGTTTGGTCCCTAAAAGGTGCAAAAAGGGTGCAAAATGCTGAGTGCACCCTTTTGGCACCTTAAAGGGTGTTAAAAAGTTTAGTGTGGATGAACCAGCGTGTACTTCTTCTAGGAAAAGCATAAATAGACGACAAACTGTTTGTGATGTAATTCAGCGTGAAACTAGGTAAGTTTGCAGTTCTTCGATTCTGCCTACACTTCTTCCGCTTATTAACATAATTCAGACCATCGACAAGACAGCGAGTATACAGCACTACAATCTTTATAAAATCATAATGAGCAAAAATCAGAAAGTAGTATATTAGCACAGTCTTCATAAGGTGTTAATGAGCAAAAAACAAGATCAACTACTATATAAAGTGATTACCGCCTCTTCCCAAACAAAGTTGAGAGAAGCGAGAAAGCTTTCTCAGATCAAAACTGCGTCGAACGTGCGTCGAAACCTTCGCTAAAAGTGCGTCTAATCGATCTTCAAACCTTCAAAGACATTAATCGCAAACGAAGAACCACCCATTAGACGACTTTTCACGCACTCGATAGACGACCCTAAGAACGGTGTAAATGTGCACCGTACGTGGTTTATACTACTGTACGCCTTTTTTACGATCGATGCGCGTATTGTCCAATCCAAAACTATTTTGTTTTTCGCGATTTTCAAGTAACCATTTTCACACAATACAAGCTTGTTTTAACGCGCGCGCCATGAGTCCAGAATAAATTATCAGAACTTTTCAGTCTACCAACCGGTCTATGGGGAAACGCATTAGTTTTTTGACAGAATGCCATCGGTCCCACTATAAAAGCTTTTCCTTGAAAAAAAAAAAAGAAAGAAATTTCATCCCGAACAGTGAAGCGCGTCTCAAAGGGGACCCGAGCGAGCTATTGCGCTGCATGGTGTCCGTAAACAAAGCATTAATATCAGAATTGCCTAAAATCAGGTTATCCTGTATAATAAGATCGGTATTATGTGGTGATTCCACCAGTTTCTTCATTACCAAGTGATCACCCAACGTTTTTTGCCGCCGTACCGCTCATTTGCGCGAACGTGTTTCCAAGAAGGCCAGATTTCTTCTCGGCACAGAAATCCCTCTGGCCGCAGCGAAAACGACGTTTGCATAAAAACCTAATTTTTAATGATGTACGTCCACGCATAAAGGCGGGGGAATTATTAATAATTGAGGCTCATGCACTATTGCGTTCATAATCTGACTGTGTCTCCAAATATTCGATGCACTGATTGTACCAACCGTAACGGTCATTTACGACTTCGTAGCCCATAAAGTCCAAGCGCGCACATAACGTTTTCAGAGTAGCTCTAGTTGCTTTCTAAGTAAGATGACCGGTGCTCATTGACCAGACAGCCTCAAAACGCCATCCGAAGTCGATATAAGCGACCCTTAAACTCAATCCAGTTTTCAAAGCAGGTTGTCAAATCAATAGAACGAGCGCACTTTCACCTTCGTTTCGACCTCTGAACAAAGCGAGCTAGCTTCGTCATTCCCGAAAATCGACATTGCATCAAAGCTCGCGGCGGAATCGTCGTGGAGAATTGTAAAACAAAGACCGTCGAAATCACCAGCCCTTAAGTGACGAACAGACCAAACCAACATTACGGCACGTGACGCACAAATCGAAAAATCGGTCTCCGGTGAATACGCACGACCTACCGGCGGGTATACAAAGAGCAAATCACAAGGTCGCCCTTTTCTTGTCTCGGTAATTTCCGTTCATTTCCCCCGCCGTAATGTAGTGTATAATAAATAGCAGCAAGCACATTACCTGCGTACCGTGCACTAGGGACGGAATTCTGCTTTGTCCATTTCACGACCGTTTCAGAGTGTCCATTTGAGAGAGCCCTGATTGGCTGAAAGCAGACGACCCGAACGTGACGCACCACAATCAAGACGAGGCGTCGGTTTCTCTGTACGTCATTGGTCAAAGGCCCCGTAACTGCCATTACGTCACGATTTAAACTGACCCTAAATGGATATTGTTGAAACGGACACAACGCAGAATTCCTCCACACATGGGATTGCAGTTCTGCACTATGTCATCTGCAATATAGAGAACGGAGGGTAAGGGGACCGTAGATGGGCTTCATAGTGAACGAACTTGATTAAACAAACTGTTGGTCAAGTTGGTTCATATAGTTAAAAAATAGAGCGCAACTTAAACAACGCCACAGGGAAGAACGAGGGGACAAGCGATTGTCCCGTCGTTCTTCCTTGTGTCGTTGTATAGGTCGCGCTCTGTTTTAAAGACGATAGCAGAGTCCGTCAAAAGCATTGACGGACTCTGACGATAGTCTGTCTTGGGCTACTCAAACCCAGAAATTTTGGCCTGTCTGTATGTCTGTCTGTATGTGACTCGATTCAGCCACCCGGCAAAAGCAAAAGAATGCGTGCGCAATAGTCTTATATAGTCACAGCTAAATATACCCGTCTATGTCCGGTGTAATGTTCATACTTGTCAACATTGTTCAAGAAGAACAAGACGTTACGCAAATATGAGACAACAAATCAATACAGAAGTGATATTTGCAGTGTTACTTTATAAAAATCAAGCATGGTCGACTTTTGCGAAATTAAATACTTCATCAACTGTAGAAAAAGAATTCACTCCTCCGTCGCCTGCTGTCGCCCGCGCCACTATAGCTTCTGGCACCATTTTAAGTAATCAACCGGCAACAGTTACGCAAGGTTCCACTAGATAGGTTTCACGTTCTGCTTGCAATGCACGTGGACTAGGGAAACGCGGTTCTATAAACGTTGAAGTAGGGCGCCTCGATTAACGCTCGTCTTCGCAGTACGGCAGCGTTCGCATCGAGACACCCGGTTTGGAGCAGTGGAACGCGGGAAATTTAAAATGATTTAAGCAAACATTTGGCGTCTTTACCTTGGGAGGAGCGCTACGCAAGAGGAACAACATGAGAGGTGAGCGGGAAAGCGCAGGGAGGCATTTACGTCGCAAAAGTCGATAAAGACTATCGTCTTTTGACGGCATTTGCAACGAAAGGAGCAGATCTATACGCGGCCAATTTTTTCCATCGTAAACGAATTTTCTTTTTTCTCAGTTGACTCATTGACAGGAATCAGGCCTTGAAACGTTCCCCTTCCCACTCACCTGGCGCGCCATATTGGCGCCGCCATTAAAGTCAAGGCACGCGCGTCACTCCACCGCAGGATTCACCGCCAGGGGGCGGACGTGGTAGTTCAGACTCCACTTCGGCTCCCGTTTAATGTCTCACAATTTGTGTATCTTCGGCCCCAGCTTTCAACCGAACTCATCATCGAGCGCCCAACCACCTTCGGAGCGGATCGATACCTACATCAGCCAGGTGCGACCATCGGAACTCGATTAGTTCACCACGCCAATTTCGACACCTCGCCGGCAAAGCTAGGCCTCGTGCAGGCCTAGCGACACCGACGCACAATGAATGACGACGACGACGCTCACCCGCAGCCGCCGAGCCTGCCGGCTGCGTCTATGGACGCGGATGCTGCCGAGACGGGCTCGAGCGGATTCACCAACCCCTGGATTACGGTACTTCGCAAGCGCTGCAAGGAAACCGCCGACAACCGAACCAAGCCGCCCGCCGGCGTCCGCCCAAACTCGCCGCCGGCAAGACCGACAACCAAACCCGCCGTCCGAGAACCACCCGTCCGCCTACCTCCCAACAACTTCACGATTGTCTACCGCCCGCGCGAAGGCCTCCACGTAGCCACACTCACCACCCAAACCCTTACGTCGGCACTCGCAACGAAATGTGGCCTCTCTCTCCCGGACTTTTTCAAGCAAGTGACCATACTCCTGCAACCTACGCCCAATGTTATGGTGGCCAGCACCGCTGACCCGGAGCTCGCGATCACCCTCAGCGAAATTGAAAACCTTCAGTACGCCAACCGTCAGCTAGAATTCTGTACTTACATGAAACCGCCTCCCGGCACCAGTCGCGGAGTTGTACACGGACTAGACCCTGCCATAACAAGCACTAACCTCATGGAGTACCTGCAATCAAACGGCCCGACTCTTCTGCACGCTCGCTTCATGGGGCACACCAGTTCCGCCCTGCTCACCTTCCAAACGAAGTACGTGCCATTCTACGTGAAGGTGGGCAGCGTAATGCACCGCTGCCGCCCATTCCGACGAACTGTTCCAGTGTGCCGTGCGTGTGGTGACGTAGGACACCGGACGGACGTCTGCCCAACCCCAGAACATTCAAAGTGTGTAGACTGTGGTCTCGCTGACCCACCCACAGACCACTCGTGTGCACCCAAATGTCAGCTGTGTTCTCTCCCACATGCCACGGCGAGCAAGGACTGCCCGCGCCGCTATCTACCCCAACCACCTACCCGCAAGACCAACACGCATACATCCCGACAGGTAAGCTGGTCTGCTGTTGCCGCGCACTCCCCCGCTGCTCAACCCTACACTACCACCACCAAACCTACCGATCATTTCCCCCATTACCATCGACCACGCCTCTACAACCTCCCCAACTAACCCAACCGCACAAACCCCCCGACCTAAATGAAATGATGTCCACATTCCAGGAGCAGATTTCCAAGCTCCTCTCCCGTGTCGAAGCACTTGAATTTGAACGCACCCAACCACCCCCCTCACCCCTCCTACCCCACTGCCGAAGGAGATTACTAACGCCCAAATTGAAGCAATTGTCGACGCACGCTTGAACACAATCATCGACTGCCGTTTCCAGACGTTCTCATCCCGCAAGTAGAAAAGCATCAAGAGCAACTCACGGCTAACCTCACCACATCCATAACTGGCGCCATGGACCTTCTCCGTTCCCTCAACGAACGCATCGGACATATAGAGAGTATAATGCAATCAGATAACCCACCATTAATAAAAAACAACGAACCCAAGATGGCCAATAGACCCCCCGCCCGCCCACCCTTAACGGTATACCAGTGGAACTGCCGCTCCTTCAGAAACAAAAAGGCCGCCCTCGAACTTTATCTCGCCTCACATCCAGCCGACATCATTGCACTGCAAGAAACCGACACCCCCCACCCCACCCTTCGAGGATTCGATACATATACCAATCCCCCCAACACCCGTACGGCCATATTGGTATCCCAAACTCTTACCGCCCAAGTGATACCCTCCACGCTTCCTATCGACCACGTGCTCATCGAACTCATTCCCCAGCAACCCACCACCCCCAGCATCTATATACTAAACGTCTATAGCCCCCCGAAGCAACCCCTCACCGACATTGAAGCCCTCCTGAACGTCACAAGCAGCCACGCCAAAACGGACCCCTGCATCGTAATAGGTGGTTTTCAACGCCCGGCACATCACATGGGGATACCCGCAAGCCACACGGAAAGGCACGGCACTGCTCAACGCCATTCAGCACCACCAGTTCACATTACAGAATGACCTCACTCAACCCACCCGTATCGGCACCAGCGTCACCCGAGACACAATTCCCGACCTCACTTTTTCTCGCAACGTCGCAAATCCAACCTGGACCACGCAGTTAGACACCCTGGGTAGCGACCACCTAATCATAAAAATTTCCATCCCCTCTCCCCATCACAAACACCGCATAGGTGTGGCCAAGCTAACAGATTGGGAGGCCTTCCGCGTGGACTCACTCCCCCACACCACTCCAGCAGAAGACCTGGGACCGTTGGGCACGAAGCATAATCGACACCCAGGCTCGACACACCAGAACCATCCACCTAACAGAGGATCTCCCAGCAGCTGACAACCATCTCAACCACATCTTGGAAGCACGACGAAGCCTTCTGAATCGCTGGCGCCGCAATCGACACAACCGCAACCTAAAACGCCGCATCGCTCAATTAACAGAATCGGCGCAGCAATATGCCAGAGAACTTCAACAACAGAACTGGCGCTCATTCTGTGATCAACTAGCGGGGGCTCTAACGACCAAACGGGCTTGGCACATCCTCCGCAAACTCATGGGCACATCCCCCTCCAAAACGGCCACCAACCAAGACATCGCACGTCTGATACACAACCAACGCAAACCCCCAGCGCAGCTTCTCTCCACGCTCCGCCAACGACTCTTCCCAACACCTGTCAAGCCACCCCATCACCCGGATTACCAAGGGGCCCAAAACCCGGACCTCGACGCACCTTTTACCAGCACGGAACTCCTTCAAGCCCTCGCTAAACTCACCCGCAATACCGCACCCGGACATGACCAAGTCACCTACAAGCTTCTACGAAATCTCAACGACGAACATCTCGAGGCCCTCCTCAAATACTACAATGACCATTGGAGCCGCGGCACGTTACCACCACAATGGCGCCATGCAGATATCAGCCTTCTCCCAAAACCCAACAAGCCGATCAATTTAGACAATCTTCGGCCCATCGCCCTGACATCATGTATTGGCAAGCTACTGGAATGCCTGGTCACCCATCGGCTCACAGCCCACCTCGAAAGCACTGCCCAGCTCCCCCACACAATGTTCGGGTTCCGGGCCAACCTCTCCGCCCAGGACATACACCTCCAAATTAAAGAAGAAGTCATCGACAAACTGAGCAAGACCCACCCAAGCTCCATTCTAGCACTAGACATAAAGGGGGCCTTTGATAATGTAACTCACTCAGCGATTCTAACTCAGCTCCAACACACCGGATGCGGCGCCGCAACATACAACTATGCCCGAGCGTTCCTTTCGAACCGCACTGCTACCCTGAGCATCGGCCCTACACAAAAGTGACTGCTTTCACACGTCAGCGCAGGGCACACCACAAGGCTCTGTCATATCGCCTCTACTCTTTAATATTGCCCTGGCAGGTCTCCCACCACTGCTATCCTCCATACCAGATGTCTCTCATGCATTTTATGCAGATGACATTACTCTCTGGATTCGCAAAGGCTCTCCTGGCTACCAGCAAGACCGGCTGCAAGAGGCCACAGACACTATCACGCACTACTTACGGAACTGTGGGCTCTGCTGCTCACCCAGCAAATCCGCTCTTCTAATACTACGTGACAAAACTAGCGGGCGCCGCCCACAGCCCACCCCCGACCCGACGGTTACCATCGACGCCCAGCCCATACCAACGGTCAGAACTCTACGCATCCTCAGCGTGCAATACCATCACACTGGCTCGGGGGCAGCCTTTCTCCCCAAAATCCGCACAACAGTATCCCAACTGACTCACCTTATCCAACGAGTATGCTCCCGTCGACACGGACTCCGAGAGGCAGACACCTGCCGGATCGTGCAATCCATGATCACGAGCCGCATTGTCTATGGCGCCCCATATCACGCTCTAAAATCCCAAGAGATCGCCAACTCGACACACTAATACCAAGGTCGTATAAGGCAGCCCTTGGGCTTCCCAACTTCACTTCGACGGAACGCCTCCTTCGGCTGGGCATCTATAATACCGTTCCAGAGCTTATTGAAGCACACCTTACAAGTCAACGCCAGCGGCTACAAGCTACCTACAGTGGCCGCCACCTCCTAACACGCCTCGGCTACCCCTCCAACCCCACTCCCGAAACCTTCTGCACCCTCCCCCCCCACAACCCGCGCTGCCATCCAAGTGCTCCCAATACCAAAGCACATGCACCCCATCTACAACAAGGGGCGCCGCTTCACACCGCACACGACTACTACTTAAACGTTATAGCACAGACCCCACCGCCTACTACACAGACGCCGCCCCATACAGCACACACCCTGCACACGCCGTCACAATCATACACTCAACAGGCAACACCACCACTACAGCCACCATACGCACCACATTTATTGACACTGCAGAGGAGGCGGCCATTGCACTCACCATTGCACACACGCCTGCTACGCACATCACCATCCTGACTGATTCCCAATCCGCCTGCCGTCGCTACGCTATGGGTCGCGTCACCAACCTTTCCCTTTCCATCCTCACCCAACGACCCACACTACCGGACATCCGTCTCGTATGGATCCCAGGGCATTCGTCTCTTCCCGGGAATGAGGTGGCTCACGCCACTGCCCGCGCCTTAACCTACCGGGCATTGCCGGAGGGGATGAACCACCCACCACCCCCAGACCCTCCTACCCTCCAGCCTTTACCCCCACCTACGCCGATATACTCTCCCACTACCGTCAGTCCCGCCGCTACTTACCCTCCACCTCACCCCTCCCTTCCCACCGCGGACGCTCGGATCTGGCGGCGCCTACAGACCAACACTTTCTATAACCACCAACATCTACACCACATATCCCCAACCATCTACTCCCTAAACTGCACACACTGCAACTCCCCATTGACAACACTCCATTTGGTGTGGCAGTGCCCTTCTATCCCTTCACCCCCCACCCACCCAACCTACGAGCAGTGGGAGTGCGTGCTGCGCAGCGGCCAGCTCAAGGACCAGGCTGCACTGGTCGAACGGGCTAGGTCAGCGGCCGTGGCACGTGGCCTACCGGACTAGGATGGCCGCCCTTGCCCGTCTTCTTTTAACACCCTTTTTACCCTCACCCAATTTCCGAAATAAATGTTTACTCCTCACTCACTCCACCGCAGCGAATCCGGTATTCTGAATTCAATGCCGCGGCCACCCATGACTCCCTTAAATCCATTGCCCCGTCGATGTGATTTATCGCAGCCCGACGCTGCCGCTGCTGTTTCTGCCGGGGCGGAGAACGTACGAGTCTGTCCGTCACCCTTTATCCCCTGCGGCTCAAACTGGTCCGGTCGCGCCCATTTGGGTTCCCACAAAACGCCGGCTGCATATGAAACAACCAGTGGGACCTGCTCGCCTCCCTCTCTTTTGGCAGCTAATTGGCTGGTTCCACCCGGGTATGGTTACCGTTTTTTCCCCTCTTCAATCTGAGTCAATCACAGGGAGAAATGCTCGGTAGTGCAATAGGCGACGCCCACGATTTCTTCGTGTGTCGCTGATTCATCCACAGAAGCACTTCAGTTGTTTCGCTTCTTTTTTTCCGACAGCTCGTGACCCCATTTCTACATCACGTTTAGGGCGCAGCACTTAAGCGCCCGTTCCTGTGGTTTCGTGGCGCCGCCGTCCGTCTTTGTAACCGAGCGAAAGAATGGGACACCGAAGACGAACGAGACAGAACGAACAGGAAAGCGAAGGGGGGAGGTATACGCCTCGAGCTTTGCGATCGCTGCGCCGCCTGCCACCGCTTCTCCGCTGCGTTGACGGGATTTGCGCTGCGTGGCTGATAGGGGCTCGTGCAGTGTTTTGGTTCTGTGTTGCTTCTTTTCGCTTTTCCGCGCCCTAAAAAACCTTGTTATGGTGACGTCTATAAGCAAACAGTTCGTTTAGGTCACTTAAAAAGCAGCTGCGTCTTCGTAGAGTACGCGATCGCCTGCAAGAGCTACCCGGGGACGCAGTTCCGCGCGCTTCGTCGCCGCTCTTCCGGGCGTCGGCGACGGTTGCAGCATGCATATCACTGCTGTCACCTCTAAATACGCCAAGCACAAATGAATTGTACTGTCGACTCATTTAGACCTCATACTGGGACACTGAAGAGGGTGGCTTCATTTTGCAGCGTGGACAACGAATGCGGCTTCGTTTGGAATATATACGTCGCAGTAAAATATGTTTCGGGAATGCGATTACCTTATCCCGGATTACCAATCCCGAGTAATGCGATTACTTATGCCTTTTATAAGAATATAAACCACGCGAAAATGTTAAGTATATTCCAAGCCTGTGCGTCGTTAAATATTTGCCCACACACGCCTTATAGCAAGAACCAAGGCAAGCTAATGAAACCACGGAAAAATAAATGCTGTGCAAGTGCGGAAGAAACTTAATAGCTCTAACGGAAATGAAAAAAAAAGAAACAGTGCAGCTTCTGACATGCTAAACACGTTCGTCGAAACATAAGCCAGGTAGGGTTCATCGGACCAACTATACGCGAAATGCTCTGCTATTTCGCGAGACATCGGTGGAGGGGAATGGCAGGGGGACGCTGTGTACAAATGCGGGAGCGGAATCAAGCAATGACCGTTTTAGTAATCACACACACAAATGTCGCGCTCACTTTCCTTTTGTTTTCGACTTCCACGAACAGCTGATCGTACAGCGGACGCATTTTTGGAAGTATACAGGGTAGGCTGTTTCAACAAGCGATGAAAGGTGTTGGAAGAGTGTGGTATGTGATAAGGCCCTCTGATCTCAGTTTCTTCCTTATTCTGCAGGCTCGCTGAGCCATGTGACGATATTTCGAATAAGCATTTAGTCGCGGACGCGGATTATATTCTAAGCCCATCTCCGCGCTGTTGCAGAGGATATATGTAGCAGATGAATGTTTGCGGGCGCTCACGTCATGGCAAGACGACTCTGTCGTGAGCTGATCCCCGAGTATAATTATGCATTGTCCATCGTACGTTTGTTGAATATTCCCGATATTAACACAGCCTGGCTTGTAAATGGTGGTGATCATTATCTGAGGTATAATATTAGCAAACGTAACTGGTGTTGCTGTCAGGTATGAGTGCTCCGCTGATTATGTAAGCGCACAAAACTGATTTACATCGTAGTGTATAGCTGTAGCACGAACATCTGAGGAACCGGTGGTTAGGAAGACAGTGTTAGTAAATTTCAGGGCAGTGTAACTACAATTTGCTCCATCATACGCCGGTTGCGCGACGCTGGCCTGTGACACACTCCTGGCGCTTATACAGACCGAATATACCACACTAAGATCGCGTCAGAAACATTTACACTCTCCTAAACACACCTTATTTGCGAACAGTGACTGCTCCACGTAAACATGGATTCTGAAGCGCCCGCAAACGGTAAATCTCGGTCGTGAACGTGCCGAAAAAGCAGCGGCGACAGTGGGGAGCGGGGCGGCGGACTCCCGCAGCTGCTTTCGAAACGGAACGCTAGGGGGATTTCAGTGGCACCCCTACAGGGCAGCGCTCGAGGCGTATAGCGAAAGTGCGAGCAGGAAGGCGGTTTGCCGAGACGGCGCCCGACATGCGGAGAAGCGCGACAAGATAACCTAGAGAACGAGGAGCCCACCGAAGATAGAGGAAGCAGGAAAGCGAAGTATGAAAGTAAGGAGAAGGGCGACGCGCTACAGGACAGCGCCAGAGTGTATCGCTCGCCTTCGTGCGTTCGCTGATGCGGCGATCATCACTTCGTGAGACCCAGCAGGTATGCGCCGTCACCAGGAAGTGCAGTCTCGCACTGTAACACAAATTTCTCATTAGGGGGTACCGTAGTCATCAGCCAAATTTTTAAATGCAGAACATTTCAGTAACTCACGATGTCAACAGCGTTGACGTCCGTAGTCCGCACCGCACCCCTCCCTACTATATATAAAAAAAATTCCCCGCATTACCCCGAGGGGATGTAATGTGAAAGTGCGAATGCACGAGTTGAATTTGCGCGGTTCGGGTAATGTTCGCGATCAAGAGAGATCACACACACACAACACACACAACTACAAAGAAAGAAAGTTGCATTTATTCGCACACCTATTTGTGTTGTCAGTTCGGCGTCCTACAAGTGACGTCACTCGTCGACGGATCCTCAGCCAATTTGAAATGCGTGTCAGTACTCCTTTAGGCGGGTGCATTAGCCCTTCTCAGACGCCCGATTCATGCGCGCGAATCCCCCACGTGGGTATGTGCCATGTCAGCGGCGCAGGCAGCGCCAGCGCCCATCTCCCCCCGTTGCCAAGGAAGACGAGGAGCGCGCGCACCCGCAGCTGTTGCTATGCGGACGGCGGCGGACGCATTTCAGGCTCGCTTAAGAAGTGCATTCGCACTTTAAAAAAATACTCTCCGGCACCCGGTTTCGATCCCTCGACCCTGAGGGCGGAACGCAATGTACATGGTGCTCTACCCACTGCGCCACAAAGCCGACACAGAAAGGGACGCTACGAACGCGCCTTATATCGTTGACTCATTCAAATTACTGCTGACGAGCGCTCTCTCGTCAGCAGTTGCCACAAGTGCAACAACATTAACGTACCCAAACTACTTAACGTCGTGCGCCCCCGGAAATGCTCTGCATTTGATCGTGCCCCTCGAGAGGGGGATGTTTTACTGCGTCTTCTCTCGGTCGAGGGACCCGTGGCGCCATCTGGCGGAGGCGCGGCACAACTCGTAGCACTTTCTTTGAAAAAGCGCCTCGAAAGCGCGGCAAATATGAAATAGGGATGACGCGCTTTCGAGGCAATCCGCCGACGCGGCTGCTTTGTGTACAGTTTAGGGGCCAAGCCGCTTAGGGGCTGGGGCTGTTGGCATCTCCCGTCGTCGTAATCGTCTTCTCATGTCACGGTACTACAACACCCGGACACTCGTTTACGCCTCGCGCTGGAGCGCTTCGTAACGCGTAATTAATATGCTGTTCCCGGAGCTTACGTGGTTCTTTCCGTTGATGGTTAGCCAAAATCTGCGGGGATTAGTTTAAGCATAGAGGGGCGGGTAACTTCAAAAAAAGAACGCTTAGCCACGGCAAGCGCGTGCGCATATTTCCGTAAGCGTTTGGCTTGTTTGTGTGACGAGCGTTGCTCGTGCTTATTTTTCTTCTTTCCGCGATCGCACGCGGGAGCTTCTTTTGGTTTAGAGGACGGTGCTTGCGGCGCGTTGAAATCGATGGCCTCCTGTTCAGGACGAGGCGCGCTTTGAGTGGCGGGACCGGTATGCGCCCCTCGAAAACCGAGCAAGCTTGGGACGGAGGAATATTTCGAAACTTTCTACTGTCGAGTGCAAGATTAAAATCGTATATTAATAAACACCCAAATCTTCTTTGCCGTCCAAACGCTGAAAAGACGACACTTTTGTTTAGTTTGCTTTCTTTCAACAATGGGTCCACAGCTACCATCATCCTCCATAAGGAGAGCAGTAAAATACCTATAAGGAAGGGTGTCAGACAAGGAGACACAATCTCTCCAATGTTATTCACAGCATGTTTACAAGAAGTATACAGAACGTTGGATTGGGAACACGTGAGAGTAAGGGTTACTGAAGAATACCTCAGTAACCTCAGATTTGCTGATGACATTGCCTTGCTAAGTAACTCGGGGACGAATTGCAAAGCATGCTTTCCACACTGGACGAACAGAGAGAACCGTGGGCCCGAAAATTAATATGCATGTAAAGTAATGATCAATATCGGACAGCACAGCGGTTTGGGATGGTGGCGGGCTGGACGTAGCGAATACTTACCTAACCAAAATTAATATGTTGTGACCATTTGAGATCCCAACTATGAGGAGGCAGAAATAATTAGAAGGATCAGAATGGGGTGGGGTGCATATGGCAGGCATTCTCAGATAATGAATAGCAGCTTACCATTGTCGCTGAAGAAGAAAGTGTATGACAGCTGCATCTTACCCGTACTCACCTACGGGGCAGAAACCTGAAGGCTCACTAAGAGGGTTCAAATTAAAGTGAGGACGACTCAGTGAGCAATGGAACGGAAGATGATAGGTGTAACATTAAGGGACAGGAAGAGTGCGGAGTGGGTCAGGGAACAAACACGTGTTAAGGACATATTAGTAGAGATTAAGAAGAAGAAATGGACGTGGGGAGGGCATGCAATGCGAAGGCAAGATAACCGCTGGTCATTAAGGGTAACAGAGTGGATCCCTAGAGAAGGCAAGCGTTGCAGGGGGCGGCAGAAAGTTAGATGGGCAGATGAGATCAAGAAGTTTGCGGGGATAAATTGGTCACAGTTGGCACAGGACCGAGGTAATTGGAGAATAATGGGAGAGGCCTTTGCCCTGCAGTGGGAGTAGATAGGCTGATGATGATGATGATGATGATGATGATGCTTTTCTTTCGTGTGATTCGTTTGAATAAACCATATACAGTTTCTACCTAAGCGATGAGCTCCATTCAACGGAGATCATTTCTTGAACTCTGCCACTGAGCGTGACAGGACCGTCAACGCGTGCGTCCATAATAACCGAACTCGGACGTTTTTTTTTTCTCTCTCCGTGCTGGAAAAATGCCTCCCAATGGTTCTAAACGGTTCAGTACTCCCAAAAACCATTAACACGGAACACATAATGAATACGGTAGAGCAGTGGTTCTCGAATGGGGGTCCGCGACGGCATTTGGGGGGTCCGCTAACCCCTTCCTAAAACTCCCCCTGCCCTCATTTTAAAGCGAAGCTTTCAGCCTCTCACTGATTATGTCTGTACGCAAACACGCACTGCAGAAAAGCCGGCTTTACACAACTGCGGAATGAGCCGTCGAATATTTTGGTGCCACCACCTAACACTGGCCCTGGGAAATCCGCCGACATGCGCAGTTTACTGGCGCCGCCACCTGTCTTTGCCGGGTTGGCTTTGCCGCAAAATATATTGTGTTCCTAGAGTCGCCAAACAGAACTCGACGCAAAAGTGGGCATTAACTCTTTTTCCTCTAAAAATGCTCACAGGTAAATTAACTACATATCTTGGGAATCGCACACTGTTCAATTGACCCATCTACCGCATTATGTGGAGCCTACTGGAGTCTGATGAGTCCCGCTTCGTAGAGAGTACTATTCCAGCCTCACTAGGCGCCAGTGGTCTCCTTGTTTGCCTGTGTTAACTGTGATTGCGCCCGTTTTCTGGTTACCAAATACATTCAACATATCAAAAATTCAAGCACGTAGTGCTTAAAGTTCCCATTAGTTGTTGTGAATGTATGTACAGCTAGACTATTTATGAGCCGTATCGTTGTGCAGGCTTCGGAATCAGTTTAATACGCCATCTTTAAAGTGCACCGAAATTTCGGTATACGGTAGGATGTAGGATGTTTGCCCATCGCCTCATCCGAAAAAATGTCCGCCATGTCCGCGAATTCAGCCCGCAACGCCCTGCTCAGTAGGGCACATCGCCACGAGGCTGGTGGCATAAATGGCTATTAAAAAAGCAACAACATAAATACTGAGTGACACTATGTCCACTGACAGCTTGGCGATAAGAAAGGCGTTGTCACAGGACCAGCATCGTCATCATCATCGACATCCGCTTTGTGCCCACTGCGGGACGAAGGCCTCTCCCCTGCTGTTCCTCCAGTTTTGACGCTTTAGTCTATTCATTGCCTCCCAATTTCCTGACTGCACCCTACATGGGGTTAATAACTACTTCGTCTGATGGGGTTAATAACCTCCCAATAACGTCTAATTACTCTGATTGTAGTCCCGACCGGTCCCCTCTTCAAACACATGCCCAACCAAGTCCACTTTTACCCCTTAATTTAAGCTAATGAATCCCACTCTGAAGTTTGTTGTCTGATAGTCCAATACCGGTTCTCCCTTTTCCTAAGCGTCTCCTGCAATGCTTCTTCCCAATGCTCGTAGGGGGAGAGAGAGAGAAGACGTTCTTTACAAGACCTACATGATATTCCCACTCGCCCAGGGGAATAGTCCACTCAAACGCAGTTTATGCCCCTTAATTTAAGCTACACCGCGTGATGAATCCGCTTTAAAGAGGCATGAAGACTAAATTGGAGTTTGGCTCATTAGAAAATCACCTTTGTCCCGTAACAGTGCCACCAATTTGATTGAAATTTTCATACAAATATTCGAGATCTTAAAGAAAACATATAAAGCAGGGGCGACTCCCTAGTTCGTCCGCTAAGGGTTGGTTTTGGAGCAGTTCATAATGAAGTGATCAATGTCCCAATGTTGATTTTATGTAGCCCTTTTCCTAAGCGTTCTTACTCGGTGGAGCAGGCAGGCTGGCCCTCTTCGCAATGCTGGTTGATGTACTGGTCGCCACAGCTGCCTAAAGTAGGGGGAGAGAGAGAGAAATACGTGCTTTATTTGGTCTGTTTCTGTATCCGTTGAAAATCGCACACCAGCGACTTTGCACCGTCCTTGTAATATCGTCAAACGCAATGCAGCCGTTTCGTTTCCCGCTACACCGACGTGGGGGAGAGAGAGAGGAATTGCTTTAAAGAGGCGGTGATGAAGACTAAATTGGAGTTTGGCTTGAGCATTAGAAAATCACCTTTAGTAGAACTAGATCGCGATGACAGGTGCCACCAATTTGATGAGACCTACACAATATATTCGACTCGAGGGGAATTAAAGATCTCAAACGCAGTATATAAAGCAGGGGCGACTCCCTAGTTCGCTACACCGCCGTCTAAGGGTTGGTTTTGCTTTAAAGAGGCAGTTCATAATGAAGACTAAATTGGAGTTGAAATGGCACAGAACTCCAAAAAAAAAAAACAAGATGTATTCCTCTGGCCTCCACAGTGCCTGCGGCCGACGTTGAAGCACCGTGTTTTCATTCTAACGACCTTTTGAAATTTTCATAAAGGCAAATATTCCTTGAAATTTGCGTGTGCGTAATAGTCGGGCGAAAGGGGATCGGCTGTCAACGTTGCCCGCTTTAGTTTTAGTCCATGTTGATTTTATGTAGCATATTAAGCAGGGGCGACGGGCTGAGTCTGTTGCTTACTCGGTGGAGTTCGTCCGCTAAGGCTTGGGCTTACTTCAGGTGGTTTGGAGCTACACAACCTTTTCATTTTGCTGCCTAAAAAACAGATTGCTCGCGATAAAAAACAGATTAAAACTCAAAACGGACTGTTTCTTGAAGTCATCCGTTGAAAATCGTGTGGCTCGGGTACCTTTATAGTTAGTAAGTGGGAGGTCCGCGTTTGCACCGTCACTACCAGAAAAAAGTGTAGCGTGCGGGATGATAAGGCGTCCTTGGCTATGGAGGGAAGTGCTGTCAGCATGTCGTTTCCCGCTACACCGACGTGAGGGGCACAAAGGGGACGAAACAATGTTGATTTTATGTAGCCAAGCTGGAATTGCACGGGCTGAAGCCTTGTTCTTACTGCGGTGGAGCACGCTTTAGTAGAACTAGGGATCTACAAGGCTTGACAGGTCTTTTCAACAGGTATACCCCGCGTTCAACAGGTGAAGGGCTTCTTTGAATCGCTGAATATTGCGACTCTTTGCCTTTTACGGTCGCCACAGCTGACAGTTCATTCAACGGCGCAACGAAGCTCAGACAGCAGATCTATGGCAATACGTTGTGTTAACACTCGCTCCCTGTAGATGAACCCAAAGCACCGCGTTGTCACCTTGGCAGCCTACGAAATATTCAAACTTGGCTAAGCTGTCAGCATGGGTTCGTTTCCCGCTACCTCGGCTTGTGATCGTGCACGGGATCCACTGGAGAGGATTGCACGGGTGAATTGTCGCCAGCAAGCCTTCATGCTTGAGCCGCTTTAGTGGACTTTCGTTTACCCCTGGGGGAAACTTTGAGTGATAATTCAGCTGGTAAGGATCGCTGACAGGTACACTTGTGGGAAAACACAATGTGCCCTATTGTGTGATGCACGCTCCCCTGTTGGTTGCGAAGGGCTGACTTTGAATCGCAGAACACTCTTTTTCAAGGCACAGAACTGTCTCAAAAAATAATCAAGAAAAAATGTATTCCTCTGGCCTCCAATTCCTGCGGCTCCGAACGTTAAGCACCGTGTTTTCACCTTGGATTCTACGCGCACCTTTCGCCCCTGTTGTGATCGCTAAAGGCAGCTGGGTTGAAATTTGCGAGCAAGGGCAGATGTGCGTAAATAGTCGGGCACCAAGATCGGCTGGTAAGGAGGGCTACACTTGTGGGAAAACACAATGTGCCCGCTATTAGTTGATTAGTCCCAGCACGCTCCCTGTTGGTTGCGAAGCAATTTTATGAACATTTTCAAGGCACAAGGGAACTGTTGCTCAAAAAATGCCTCTGGCCTCCACAGTTGCGTTGAAGCAAATGAAGTTTCGGGATTCTAACGCGCACCTTTTGTTTACTGCTAAAGGCAGCCTTGAAATTTGCGTGTGCGTAATAGTCGGGCGACCAAGATCGGCTTTCACATCTGCGCGGTAGTACCGACTTCAAATTATTTTTTTTTTAATTTCGCATAAGAAACTTCACCTGCAGGTTACAATCGGAGGCGCGTTAACTGCGCTAAGAGTTATAAAAAATTATTAACTATTTTTTATTTATCTACTAGAACAACCTTTTCATTTTGCTATAAAAAACAGATTGCTATAAAAAACACAAGGGATAAAACTCAAAACGCTGCCACAGTTGCGTGAAGTCAGAGTGAAGGCTCGGGTACCTTTAATGTTAGTAAGTGGGAGGCCGAGGAGACGCGTACGTGTTGTCGTGTCTTTCACCATCTGCGCGGTAGTACCAGACTTCAAAAAGTCAGCGTGCGGGAACGCAACAGTTCCGTTTTTTTTAGGGAAGTGCTGCGCATAAGCAAAACAGCCATAACTTCACCTGCAGGTTCGGAATCAATCGGAGGCAATAAAAAAAACTCTACAACGTTAACTTGTCGGACTGGCGACAAGCGATACTTATAAAAAATTATTAACTATACTTCATTATAAGCGGTTATGATTTGCTATTCTATTCTACTAGAACAACCATTTTCATTTTGCTATACGAAAAACAGATTGCACTATAAAAAACAGATAATACAGCGAAAGTCAAAACGGACCTTGAAGTCAGAGTGTGGCTCGGGTACCTTTATAGTTAGTAAGTGGGAGGTCGAGGAGACGCGGGGGGGGACGACATCTTCGCCAGTAGCTACCAGAGGATTTACTGCACCTCGAAAAGGAACTGCACCACATCGCAGCGTATTGTAGGGAACGCAACAGTTCCGTGATGGAGGGAAGTTGCTGCGCGCAAAACAGCCAGCGCAGTTGTAAAACTCGCGTCGGAAAGGATTCACGGGTGCTCCGAGCAATTCAAAAAAAACTCTACAACGTAGTTGTCGGACTGGCGACAAGCGATACTTATCGGTCGGAGGAGTATCGATACTTCATTATAAACGCGGTCTCTAATTTGCCTTTTACGCTCGCTTTCTTTCATTCATGTTCATTCAACGGGCCCCTTGGGGCAAGTCCCAAGCACTTCTAATTACAGCGTAAGCTTCAAAAAAAAAGTTATTTCGTTATAGAGGATTTACTGCACCTGCAAAAGGAACTGCTCACCACATCGCACGTATTGTAGAAATATAATTACTTGCTACAAGCGCAATACGTTGTAAAACGTGAAAGGATTAACACGGGTGCTCCGAAAAAGCGTTCAAACATGTCGACCTCAGTCGGAGGAGTATCACGGCGGACGCCGCGAAAACGTCTCTAATTTGCCTTTTACGCACGCTTTCGTTCATATGTTCATTCAACGGCCTCTGCCCCTCAGTCCCAATTACCGTAAGCTACAGTTATGGACCGCAATGCGCTTCACATGCAGGAGCTCAGCCACAGCAGATATCTTACTTGCTTCCTCAATACGTTGTGTTAACGTTGGAAAAAGCGCGAACACGGCGGACGCTAGCCTTTTTCCTTTTTTGTAGCGCGTTCCGTCTGGCCTCTGTGCGAAGGCAACAGCTGGACCGCAACGCCTGCGCTTCACCGTGACCGCCAAAATCCGCCGCTTCTTTCGCGGCCGCCGGAGCCTGAATTGCAAGGCGGCTGACGCGTCGCAACGCCTGCACAAAAATCCAGTAAACCACGCACATGCTTCTCGCGGCCACGCCGGAGCCTGAAGCGGCTGACGCGTCGCACACACAGCAACGTCCAGCAAACCACGCACATTCCTCCTCTAGCAGAGCAGCGGTTCCGGCGGATTTCCTCTCCCAGCACATTGCAATGCCGTAAGCAACCAGACCCTCAGGAACTTCCTCCTCTAGCAGAGCACATTCCCACTTCGTCGGCGCGATTTCCTCTCCCAGCTTGGCCTTGCCGTGCTGGTGTTCGCAACGACCCTCACTGCGATGAGCGATGATGCGGCACTGCGTTCAGCGCACTCGTCGCGCGATGAGGCCTTTCCCGTGCTGGTGTTCGCACTTGCGATGAGCGACCTGCGTTCAGCGCAGCTGCTTCGTACGACCTCGGTTGGTGCGTCAACCATTCGCAGTCAAAGAAAATGATGTTACGCGACGAAAGCAGGTAGAAATCAAATTAAAACACATGCTACTAACCTGGAGCAATGCCGAAAGCATTTGCGGGTTGCGGGAAGAGCAGGAGCAAATAACAAACTGCCGAAGAAGGCTCTTTGCGGGTTGCGGGAAGAGCAGAACAAATAAGAAACTCAAGAAGGCTATTTTCAACATGCACGAAGAAATGCACACGCTTGCTTTCACGCCACAACACCCGCATCACGGCCCACAAAGTTCTGTCGCTTCTTTTCACAGGCGCAAAGTTCTGACGCCTCCGAACTCTACGCGTGTTTACCAGTCGCCGATAGAACGAAGAGGCTGCAAGTCAACCTAGCGTCTCGCTGTCCATCTAGCTCTATACGATGATTACTTGCTTTTACAATCCATACGCGCTTCTCCACACTGATGAGTTCCACGCTATTCGTTGATTAGTGCACGCGTACGCTGAAGCCACTGACCAAAGAACCGATGCACTCGGGAAGTTGCTTGCCGGCCCGACCCGGCGGGTACAGCGATAGCGGGCCAAGCGCCTGGCCGAGCGAGCCAGCGGCGGTGGCGGCGGCGGCTCGTCCTCGCCCGCCCACCCGCAGCGTTTGCATACCGGATGTAAAGACACGTTTCGTTTCCAGCTACGTCAGCCTACTCCGCGGCCTACCAGTTTGGTTTGGCTCACCAGTTTTGCGGGGCCGTCGCGCGACGAGGGAATTCGGACCGAGAGCGATCTGCTCCGCCGTCGCAAAGCGACAAAAAGCGAAGGCCGGCTCGTCGCTTTGCGACGTCACTTTTCGTCGCGCGACGAGGCGAATCGCCTGTGGGAATGTGCCTTTACGCGTCTAACGCCCCACCTACTACTTACTCCAGCCGCGCGCGTGCACTTGTAAACAACGGCGGAAATTGAGCTCGATAACGCTGAAAACTTTGACCCCGCAGGGTGCCGAGATAGTCGGACGGCTCCACACGTCTACAAAACGATTTCCGACGCTCTCGCCAACAGCAATAGCCGAGTTGGTCGGCGCGCGTCTGTTGATTCCAATCATCTTTTGAGCGCACGTGAGCACGCCAAATACGCAAGAGAATCCTCTATCAGATTTATTTCGTCCCAAAACATTAACCACCCCAATCGTTGTTAGAAAAGTTGTTGCAGTAGATACACAACCAGTACGCACAACGAGCTTATACCATACGAGGTAGTTGCGGCGAATTTGGACAGTGCCGCGCAACAAACACGAGGCAGCGCTGTTCGACGCGCCGGAATCGCTCACCTCTGAACGGCGTGTAGCGCTGTATTTTTGCCGGAAAGGAGAAGCTGTTCGTAAGGGGGAAGCCACGATCGGAAAGTTTGAGCTCCGAGGCGGCGGACGTATTTTCCGGGCAACCCGGCACAGGGCACAGCGTAGCGCACGCAGTCGGGTCGAAGCCCCTCTTGTAAGCGTACGCAGGAAGCGTACCACTGGCGGCGACGATCACGGCCGACACAAACACAGCCCAGACACGAAACATGTCGTAGGATCACTGCGAGACACGTTTAAACGCGGCTCACTTTCGAAAACGGGGCTTCGAACCGCGGATTCGCGCACAGCAAGGCGGTATCACGCCTAAAATTGCAGACGACCGACCAGCGACGCTCCCGAGCAAACGCGCCGCGCGCCGCCTGTCGTGAGGTGGCAAAAAGATAGCGGGGCCGTTTGTAGATGCGCCTTTCCTTGTACGGAACTTTGGCGGTGCTGTGAAAGCGCAAAGGGGCGCAGCGGCTGTGCGCGGATTTCCTTGTTCTTTCATGTGCAGGCAAGGCGGGGTTATCCGGCGCGCCATGAACAGATCCTGTAGCCGGTTTTTATTTAGGTTTGACATGTCAGCGAAGTTTGTGTTTTTAAATAAATAGCGTTTTCAAGCTAATGGGTGCGCTTCCTTCATGTTTTCGTTCCTGTGTAGCGCACTGTGTATCCAGCAGTAGCGTGATCGCGAAAGGGAACCTGTCAGCTGGTTGGGTGTGCATGCTTGCCTTTCAAAGGAATAAGTAGTGTTTTAGAAATTGGCTTCTCTTCACCTAATAGCCAGAGTTAATTTCCAGTTATCAGGAGTTTCAATGACCAAACAATCGTCGTTTCGTGTCTTGGACAGTAACACAATTAACGAGTTAAAGAAAAAGCAACCACACATCACTTACGCACTATTTAAAACAAAATTGAGGTTATATGCAGTAAATGGTCCCACATTTTCATGCAAGCTTGTATAGAGAGGTGAAGAATTCGTCGTAGTCAATGTCATTAAGTGTAGAAGACAGTCATGTTTGGTGTAATGAGAATAAATCAATGTAAATGAGATTTGTGAGAAGTACCTTTCTTCTAAACTTTAGACAGCAAAAATTTGCTCAAGAGGCCTGCGCCTGAACAATATCATATCCATTTTTTTGTTAATGGGGCTGATGGGTTAATTGTTTCCTTCACTCTAATCTCTAGGATTACAAAACGGGTGCACAAAAGGCTCCGCGGAACCTATTTTGTCGCAAAACCGACACTCTACTTACTTTAGATTCTGCCTCCAATATCGCAAAGTGGTGCGCAAATAGCATGGACGAAAAAAAATTGCGCGAGGAGGCACAATGCTGCACACAGATAATTTCGGGATGTTTTAACGACAATCCCCCCAAGGCGGCTACGCTCCTATCGCGCACAAATGTGCGGCTACAAGTGAGAAGCAAAGGAGAATATTTTTTCGCGTAAACGTAATAATTCCGGACCTTGCATCTTAAGGAAACAACTCACTAAGTAAATTCCTTGATTGGTTCATACATTGGGCAGGGAATGACGGCGCGCGTTCATTCTTAATTACATGGATATTTTTTTCCCCAAATTAGCACACATTTTGAGCGATTAGTTGCTCTACCAGGTAAGGCGACCTTTAGAAGATGACTATTTCCCATGCCACTACGCGGCATTTGGGTGACACTCTAGGCGAACGACCGGGCTTTTCTGAAAACGTCATTTTGTAGCAAATAAGTTGGTCGTTATAAAACCCCGCGTTTGTTGAATTATCCACATGAGTACTCGCACTTTAATGTATGCGCAGATAGAAACTCAAAATAATGTTTTTTTTGCCCGTCTTTTTATTCTTCTTTGCGATCCCTGGCCCATTCAACGGTTGAGTTAATGACTATACGTTGAACAGAATATGGAAGGAATATATTTGGAATCAGCCCTCCCCTTCTTAAGGAAACAATCATGTTGCCTATGCGAAAGGTCTGGAGCTGAGTCGGCCTTTTTATAGCAGTACGAGTTGGAAGAAAATTTCTTTTAAAAAACGCGGCGCTTGTAAATGGAGCGGAAGGCAGCTCGGTGCAGCGGTAGAAATTCACGAAGGCTGCCTAATCACGACGGAATCTTGCAAGCGTTTCTGCGCAGTTCGCCAGAAGAGCACTAAAGATGAAGCGTCACCGAAACTGGCTTTGACTTCGTGAAGTTCTTGAAGAGAGAAATACGGTGTGAGGAAAAGGAACGAGAAGAAAATTGCCGCAGCAACGAGGAACCGCTTACTTAGCATTTCAAACGGTGCAAATCGCTTTTGCGGGAACCCAAATCACAGCACGGCTAAGACTCGCACCTCCTGTGGGCGGCGCCGGCGGAGCTGTTTTAAAATGCGCATATATTTCGCGCTGACGGGAATTCTGCCCACCCTCTGTCTCAAGCCTTTATGCTCCGTCTCACGACGCAGACTGTCAGGCGACTACATGAAGAGGCGAAATTCCTGGCATCAATAGCCGCCATCATTGCTCACGTAGTTAATTTCCTTTAATCGTAATTCCACGCCGTTTCATACACACGTGCGCGCACACGCACACAGCAAAATTTCTTTCGGCCCCGTAACTAATACATAACTAAGAAAGGAAGGAAATAGGTAAAACAAAGGCAGGAAAGCTAAGCTGGGTAGCGCCTAGTTTAATATCCGGCATGTGGGATGGAAAATGTGGGCAAAAATAGAACGAAGAGAAAGGAGAAAGATTGCAGTCGAGAGTATACAGGCATCCCAGCATTGGGGCACCAAACAATACCCCCTTAAATAAAATGTGCACTTGAAAGCTTAACCTTTCTTTCACATTCAAACGATTCTTCTCCAACAACGAACTGTAGGATCAGAAAGTTAATTGCTGCGATCCCACGGAGTAGTTTTCCGGGAGGTGGAGAAAAGAAGCTTTCTACTTTTAACGCGAGGCGCTGTAATGTCGCCACTGCACCACCACACACACCGCTCCACCAGCATATCGGCGTATCTGCCACCGGTGCGAACGAAAGACACGCAACCGTCGAGGCCGCACTACACCGGGCCCACAACACGGACATCATTACAGTACCGACGGACAGCTAGGATGCACTCCATAATTTCGTACACCAAGCGGTAAACTCCGCCACATTGATGGACAACTCCCCACCTACATTCAAAAGCAGTGGGTAGTTAATTTTCGTCGGGAATACGTCCTCAGCCGGCGACCACGGCATAGGGGAAACGAAAGAGCC